>ML847653.1:37243-55606 GCA_009831015.1 Picea engelmannii | reverse complement strand
CTCTCCATCACGCCTAGGAACTCAACTGTCTGCCCCTGATGATCCACCCCTATCCTGCTGTATGCAATCAAGACACTCCTGTCAGGTGGTCTCAGCCTACCAACTCTCCATGTCCCCTGCCACTGTCTAGCACCCCCTATGTGATTGTCAATGATAAAAGTGTCGAGAAAGGCTATCATAAATATCTGCACCCAACTGTAGGACTGGAAAGTATCATATGCTTTGTTCAATCCCCAGGATTGGACCAAAATCTCATCCACTAGCACCCATGGTGAATAATCACCTAGACTCCAACTATCGGGTACAACAGTAGATAACTCCACAAACTGTTGGCCAATCACTCTCTCTCCATCATCACTCAGATAGTTGCTGCTATTGTGAAGGTGATCTCCTAGAACTATGTGTTGTTGCAAGGGAGAGGAATCTCCATGCTCCACTAAGTGTGTCTCCTCCCTGCCATCCAATGCATCCCCGTGAATCCCACTATACATCTCTCTCATCATCATATGTCCAAGGTGTACTTCCGGATCAACTTCTATGTGGATATCAACCAATCCTAGAAAAAAAATGAAAGCATCCTCGTAACTGCCCCTGGCTCTGGAATCCTCATGTGTATGTGTATGACCGATTGTCTCAGAACTACCCATGAATGGTGGCCCCTGCGACACCCAGATATCCTCCAGCAATGTAACTGAGGAACATATTTGACTCTCTGTCGAGATAGATATAGTGCATCTCTGACCAGTCTTCTCAAGGAGCTCATCTAATCTAGATTCTTGAAAGGTTGTTTGTGTGCCTTCCAAGAATCCTCGTATGCTCACCAACTCACGAGTGAGTCGGTCCACTTCAAGCTCCTGCTCCCTCAGTGCCCTGTGATACATCTCACCAATCTCCAATAGGTAATCTCTGTCCATCAATAACTGTTGGTAGTCAGCCCTCATCATAGTCACTCTCTCCATGAGTATATGGAAGTCATCAATGGCAAGTCCCCTATCTGAACTATCATGTGCCATCGAAGCCCTCCAGCAATAACCTGCCACCAATGCGTGTGTATCATCAATGCATCGAGTGGCTGCCATGATCATGTCCTCACTGACTTTCAATGGTCTCGTCCAGTATCGTGACTCCTGATCACAGTCCCGCTGAGGTTCTACCTCATCCTCCTCACTGCTAGTGTCAACAATGGAATCCTCAACAACACACTCCTCAAAAGATAAGGCACTGAACTGCCCACTGTCCACTATGCTACTGAGTCCTCCTGTAGGCCACTGCACACCATCACCAACTGCTACCCCCATCTGAATCACATTGTATCCTATATGGGCAGCTGTATCCTCCTGTGCGCTAACTCTACTAATATCATCTGTGCCTGGATCCCATACCGATGTGTCCAGACACGTGATATGGTCATCCCGACCAATAAGGAGTGTATCATCATCACTGTAGATCGATCCTGGGAGTAAGTGTCCCAACAAGCTGTCAGTCTCCGCAACCTGGTCCATCAATGGAATCTCCAAGAGTGGTGACTCACTCTCCTCATACTGATAGGTATGTGTAAGGTCAACTATCTCCAAGCCATACCTCTCCTCNNNGGTCTGCAGATCCATATGTCCCTTGTGTACAATCCCCCCACAAGGCTCCTCTACCATATCAGGAATGCCACTGATATCCTCATGTGTCGTGGCTAGCATATATGACTGAGAAGATGAAAAATGTGGCTCGCTCATCATAGGAAGCTCATCATCCTCCATAAATGACTTTCTGGAAGCCATGTCTACACCCATAAGTAGGTCATCCAACCTTCCAATCTCATCATGTCTAAGTGCCAACACATATGAATCCTCACAAGTGTCACCAGTGTGTTGAAGTGTTGAATCCTCAACATTGCCTGACGGGGAAGATGAAGGACATGCGCTATCATCCCGTCCATCTAACTGTCCCTCAAATGCGCAAGAGTCACTAGCCGCTGTCATGTTTAGCTTTTGTACCCCAACTCTGTCAGTGCATTTGGACGATCTATCAAAAGAAGGTATGGTGAGTTTACCAACTTTCTGGATGAAATCTATGTTATACCCTTGTTGCTGCTGCTGTCCTCCTATCTGAGGTTCTCTGGGTTGGTTCATGCTCCTAAGTCCACAGTACTCGACCAGTGTCATGTCCTGATGGAAGTCACAACCCAACGCGGCATACTCCCTCTTGTACTCTGCAATGTCTTCCACCTGAGTGGGCAACGTCTGTGCTAACGACTGTTGTGTTGCTGCTACTGGTGAACTCTGAAAACTAGGGAACCATGGTCTGGGAATCCTACTCGAAGATGTGTATGTGCAAGTAGGTGTCTGGGGTCTACTGCCTGCCCCCGAGTTCCCCTGTGTTGCATGTGGGGCTTGTGTGCCTGGAATGTCCACCATAGCCAATCTCTCAACCACCTGAGCCAAGGACTGAGATATAGTCCGCTGACTAGCTAACATATCACTGATAACCTACATGAAGGCTGCCTCTGATTCCATGGGAGCCTTACCAGTGCCCTCTGGCCTCTCATATCTGTCTCCCCACATCCTCTTTGCCTTCTGGGTCACTCGCTGAACTCATCGACTTTAGTCACAGGCTGGCAGGACTAAAGCTCTGATACCACTGAAATATCCCTGATCCGGCTGATCAAGATATTTGCTACGATCTTACTGCTCCAACATGCAGATCTGATACACTGGGGGTTTCTGGATGCGTTTTAGGGTTTGATGTAGATGATCTTTGTTTATAGTGTTTGCATGTCAGCTATTATGGTTGCATGTAGGTTATTATAGTTGCATGTAGCATAACAAAGGTCTTACAATCATAAAATGACGCATGCAATAGCATATAAGGTCAACAACTCAATATTATGAATARTAACARTGCATGCGTGGGAATACAAATCGCCTACTGAAATATATARACTAAACGTCARYCAKATCTCATGGATCTGTACTGGAATACAATCAAATAGCAAAGAAATACCCGTGTYCGCAAGAAGGCAGCAGATCTGCTGCATGCACGGATAGAATGACCAAAATGAACGATCCCGGATGAGCACGGTGACCGCTATCAGCTGGAAAACTCGATCTCAAAACTCCACCATCAGAATGTCCTCAAAACTGCTCCAATCAATGCGCCCTGGCTGGTGCACTAGAAATAATGTCTGATGGAACCCCGAACGAACCTCTACGGCACTAGATCTGGACCCCTGGGGGGGTTTGCGCCCCTCCTTGGGCACTGAATGTGCCCCAATGGATTCCACCGTCGGAATCTGCCGCTATGTAGCTCAAAAAGATCGTCTCGTCCCGTAGTGAAATGGGTTGGAAGGATTTGGCCGGATCTGATGGGGAACCCCTGCATGCAAATCCAAATGCCTGTCTGGAATGCATGTGCCCTAAACAGCTGTATGGATCGCTCTACAAGATTCCACCGTTGGAATATGATGAAAAATGGCTCAATGGAAGCGCCCTGGCTAGATCTCCACTGGGTCGGAATGGATCTGCAATCGGGACCACGGTCTACTGCATATTTGTGAATCTCTCCAATAGCTTGCGCCCTCCTTGGCTAAGCTGCGCCCTCCTCATTGAATGCTCCTGAAATGTACGATGAAATACCTGGATGGTATCTCCGAACTCTCCTGAAATGAACGGTGAAATACCTGGATGGTATCTTCGATAGGCTAGGGTGTGTCTCTCAACACCGAAACCGATCAAGGGTGGTGGTTTCCTCCAGAAATCCACAAAACAACAAGGTTGACTCTCCTCCTCCTCTGGAAGCTCTCAACATCAAATCATAATGATGCATAATGAATTAGGTTGCTTTACCCTTCCTTTATAGCTTCCCGAAACCCTAATTCATTGTTGACCTTTTTCCTCCAAGTGACTTTTACTTTATTTTATTATTCCTTGATTATATCACTTTATGAATGAATGAATTAATTAATTAATCATTTTGCCTGTAAAAAGTGATTTATCCATCTCGATGGCTTCTTCGGCCACTGAAAGTCACTTCTCATCATCTCATCCTGTAATACTCTTCCTCCCGATTCCGATGAGCTATTACACTAAGATGTTTCTCCAAGTAATATGCCCATTATGACCTTCTTAGTGAATTTAATTAAGATATGACCCATAATAACTCAAAATTACGGAAATCGTCGAAATGCAACGAAACCAAAGCCCAGCTGTGCGGAATGGATCGTGATGATGAATGATACAAGTCGGGCCCAAATAAACCCCTCAATATCTCCCGAACTCTCTGTCACCCCTATCTGGCTACTCGGGCATGCATAACACTCTGAAATGTTGTAATGTTATAATGTCCCAAAATGGGGACATTACAAGGCATCCTAAGCCCCATTGTAGCTACACCGAGGGTCAAGCATGCATGCTTAGGTTTTGATAGCGGAAATGAAAATGGAAAGAACGACAAGATCACATTTGTGAAGGAAAATGACATGATAGAGTTGGCTTGCTCATAAGAAAAAGAGAAAAAATACATGAAGGTGGGAATCCACGACCACCTTAGCCTTCTAATGGCAGATTGCAGAAGGGTAGTGATGAGAAGAGCTCAAAGATTTAGTCTACACCATCACTTAGAAGAAGTAGCAAGCCAATCGCCTAGGGAAAGAAGGAGAAGAAGACCAAGAGGTCTACATCAAAGAAGACATCCATTGTTTGTTATTGTTGCAAGAAGAAATGCCATAGTGTTGTCAACTGTTGGTACTCACAGGATTTCTCATTTTGCAAGGAAGACCATCTTGAGGCATCTTACTGGGAAAAACAAACCACATGCCATAAGCCTGAATGTTTTTAGAGGAAGAAGAACAAGACAACTTCCTCAATCCAATAACAAACTCATAGTTACATGGAGAAAATGATCATGCCAACCAATCCATATAACAATGCTAAGAATTTTTTCTATCGCTACAATTTGAGTGGCCATTGGGAAGCAAAGTTTTGGTGACTTCATTCAGAGCTTCACCCCAAGAATCACATAGCTAAGAGAAGATGGTGGAGAGGGAATATTGAAGAAGAAGAAGAGTTTCCTGCATCTCTAGTCCAAGGAGAAAAATCAATCCAAGACACTGGAGGTCAGTGACACCAACAAGACAGACAATAGATTGATGTCAAGGGAAGCCATAATCCAATTGTTGATTTTCAATATTGCATCTCAAGAACCCAGTCTTGAAGATGTGCCAAAGATTGGCGTAGAGAGATTAATTAATTTGGGGAAGTTCTTGAGAAATCCATGACATGCTTGTAAGCATGTGTAGACACTAGAGAGTAGTTTCCATGACAAGAAGTAATTAATCCTAGCCAAATAACATAAACCACACTTTCCTTGTGGAATTGTTACGTGATGGCATAGTGTGATGGGGTCACATTTAACACAAACCAACATTTGACTTGGCTTCAATGATTTCCAAGATGGACCATCTCCAAATCTGAGAGAGAGATGAGAATGAATGCTTATTGCAAAGTTTAGATCAGGAAATTACTTAGAGCCAAGAGTTAGTGATCATACTTCTACATTGCGGGAACAAGTGAGCCAACAACCAGAGCCAATAGCCACAACCACGAGTTAGTATTAAAACCATGAGACAAAGCTATAGCCAGAGCTAGAGACATAGTTGTAGCCGGGAGATAGAGTCAGAGCCATGTTACAGAGAAGTAAACATAAGGTACATTAATTCACATTGGTTTCCTTCAAGCTTTTGGAGACCAAAAATCCTCTCAATGGGGAGGTGTGATCCGAAATGGATTTAAACTAACGAATGGTTGTAAGACTCAGTATCTGCAATTTAATTTGGCAATTAATGAGGGTTAGTAAAGTATGTAAAAGGCAATGTAATGTAAAGTTGAATAAGACCAAATAAGAAGAAAAAAATGGATTAATTAAAAATTAAAAAATATAATAGGTGAAAAGAAGAGGCTGAGGAATGGGAAGTGAAAGGTTATGTCTGTTGGCCTTCCCATTGCCCCAATTCTTTGTGTTTCTCCCATTACTTTCACTTTCAAAGTGTATTTTGGCCAAGGAGATGAGGCATCATAAAGAGCCATGAAAGTATTGTAATCAGAGATTTCCAAAATAGGATGAACATCCATTCAAACATAGTTTTCCCATTTGGGTTTCCAGGATAAATATGGTGTCCATTGTGTCTTGAATTTCTCTAATATTTCTATGTGATTGTGCTCTATGTTTCATATTTTAGTTCTGATTTTAAGGGTTTCCAATGAATAGTGGGAGTGTAAATGAGAAGGATATATAATCAAACTTGTGGATTTATTGAATTATTGGTTTTCCTTGTCTAATAGAGAGTACAAAAACACTACTACTACCACCGTAGGATCCATTTATGGGCCCAGAGATCAATTGTTATCATCTAAAATTCATTACACCTATGTAGGAGTTTCTAATTTGGTTCAATTCTTGATGATGGACAAATTTCTCTTTCCTGCAAGCTCAAATCTTCTCCACAATTTTCAATTTCACTCTCCATGGTCGATTTCCCACTCACTTGGTTGATTTCACTTTGGCATGGGTCGTTTTCATTTCCCTAGGTGGCTTCACATTGGCTTGGGTCGAATTAATTCCTCCCTAGGTCGATTTCTCATTGGTTTGGTCGATTTAATCCTTGCTTGAGTTGAATTTGGATTTTCCCAGGTTGATTTAATCTCTCTCTGGTGATCAATTCAACTTATACCTAAGTTGTTTTATCTCAATGATGGCTATACATTTTCTCTCTGAATGCATTACACTAATTGACTATGTAATTTCTCCTTTACTTGGTCAATATCATCATTTGGTCAACTTCCACATTGCTTGGTTGATTGGATTTCCTCTCTAGTTGAATTTCCTTCAACTTGGTCAATTCTATTGCCTAGGTTGACTCGTTTTATTGCCTGACAATATATGGAAATACAACTCTCTATATTCGTCTAGTGAAATTCCCTTTCTCTTAATAAAATATTGAATTTCATAAGTCATCCATTCAACTAATTATGTTGTGCATATCATTGATATAATTTAAGGCCTCACCCGGAGAGTTGACCTAATCCAAACCAAAGCCTTTTATCATTAATTATAGCATGAGCTTTATTGAATTCAATAGAATAATAGAACAAAATAAGAGCACTTCACCGCAATAGGATGAATGAACAAATGGATGGTTTAGTTTGGTGGATCGATGATATAGATTCTTAAGCACACATAAGGGGTGTAAACATCTTTTTTACATGGGAGCTTCTAGCCATAATAGACGGGTCTTTACTTCAAGATTTTGTGTACATATGTGCTTAAGAATGAAATACTCTAGAAGGAGAGCAACATTTGGGCAATACATGTATAGCAGATGTTTAAAAAAAAAAACTTCAAGAGCTCCAAGATACTGTAGATCGGTCACTTATGATCTAAGTAAAACCTCTTTATAGAAACTAAAGAGTGATTTGGATTTCTTGGTTGCTGGAGTAATTGTATGCATGAGCAATCATGGTAGTTGGACTACTGAGTTTGTCTTTTGTTGTGTATGCACACTTGATAGATCAACGATTATATACAACTCAATGGGCATTTGAACTAGCAAGAACTCAACAAAGTGTTGGATAGTATTGTCTTGAAGGAGAAGTTCTCATTTTGTAATTGAGAAATAGCCATAGCCCTTATTTTATTTGATTGATAAGAATCTCAAGTGAGTAGAAGCCGAAGAGCAACCATGGGAGAGTGTTGATGGACATTGGTCTTGACTTTTCATAGTAAACAATACCAAGCCTTGAAGACAAGAAGCATAGCCATTTGGTGTATGCCTACTTGGTGATTAACAACATAGAAACTTGAACTCAAACCCTTGATTATTGACAACTGGTTGTTTGTATCCAGATTACACTAAGCATATAAGCCTCATAATCCTTACAAAGTCAACCAACAAACCCATCCTTACATACCATTAAAGAACAAGACACAAGGAAGTTGCACCCATAATTTCCTTAAGATATAGGCTTGGTAGCCTTTTTGAAGACACAATTCTCTACACAAGATCAATAGTAGAGGTCATATTTCATTTTTGCAAAGTATCCGTGTTGGTGAAGCAAGTGGGTTATCGGTCCTTCGTTTATGGATCATATTATTAGTATCAAAGTAGTTGAATCCTCTCCTAGTACTTTGAGAGAACCTTGCAAATTCAACATGGGTAAAAACAATATAGAAAGGTTGGAAGACTAAAGGGCTAACGATACTTAGCTTCAAGAAGAAAACAACCACTTGGAAGAGAAGGTCCAAAGATATGACCAGAGAATGGCAGAGATCCCATGTCGCCATGTTCAACTTCATGTTCATCCTTCTCCTTTAGTTCCGAGTTTTGTAGTATGAGACTCCTTGATCTATTGCTTATTTCCTATTTCTTTTCACACTACCCCTTATCATCTTCTCGAAGAACTACTTGTTCAATTCTCTGATTCCTCAAGCTTCGGACTTCCATGGCACATAAAATCCAGCTTTTGTAATTGAGCAATGACTTACGATGGTTTGTTAGAATGAAAAGTTTGGCTGACTACTGACAAATGCTCCAGGTGCCTATATAAACTTGTTTTCACATTTCTTGTAAATCCATGGTAAGATTAAGACAACTCTGGTAAGATCACCTTTGTTAGAATTTTATCAACAACATTTTGGTGAATTTGAAAAGCATACTAAGGGCATTGGCTTGAAAATATTAAGAAAGATAGACTACGATGGACAAGGGCTAGGAAAGAGAAGACAAGGCATCCTAAGCCCCATTGTAGCTATACCAAGGGTCAAGCATGTAGGCTTAGGTTTCGATCATGGAAATGAAAATGACAAGAACGACAAGACCTCATTTGTGAAGGAAAATGACATGACAGAGTTGGCCTGCTCATAAAAAAAAAGAGCAACAATACATGAAGGTGGGAACCCACTACCACCTTAGCCTTCTTATGGTAGATTGAAGAAGGGCAGTGATGAAAAGAGCTCAAAGGGTTAGTCTGCACCATCACTTAGAAGAAGTAGCAAGCCAATTGGCTAGGGAAAGAAGGAGAAGAATACCAAGAGGTCTACATCAAAGAAGACATCCCTTGTTTGTCACTGCTGCAAGAAGAAATGCCATAGTGTTGTCAACTGTTGGTACTTAGAGGCTTGCTCAATTTCCAAGGAAGACCATCTTGAGGCATCTTATTGGGAAAAAAAACCACATGCCATAATCTTGAATGTTTTTAGAGGAAGAAGATCAATACAACTTCCTCAATCCAATAACAAACACATAGGTACATGGAGAAAATGATCATGTCAACCAATCCATACAACAATGCTAAGAATTTTTTCTACCGCTACAATTTGAATGGCCATTGGGAAGCAAAGTTTTGGTGACTTCATTCAGAGCTTCACCCCATGAATCATATAGCTAGGAGAAGATTGTAGAGAGTGAAGATTGAAGAAGAAGAGTTTCCTGTGTCTCTAGTCCAAGGAGAAACAATTATCCAAGACATGGGAGGTCAGTGACACCAACAAGACAGACAATAGATTGATGCCAAGGGAAGCCACAATCCAATTGTTGGTTTTCGATATTGCATTTCAAGAACCCATTCTTGAAGATGTGCCAAATATTGGTGCAGAGAGGTTAATGAACTTGGGGAAGTTATTGATAAATCCATGACATGCTTGTAAGCATGTGCATGCACTAGAGAGTAGTTTCCATGACAAGAAGCAATTAATCCTGGCAAAATAACATATACCACACTTTCCTTGTGGAATTGTTACGTGATTGCATAGTGTGATGGGGTCACATTTAACACAAACCAACATTCAACTTGGCTTCAATGATTGCCAAGATGGACCATCTCCAAATCTGAGAGAGAGAGATGGGAATGAATTCTTATTGCAAAGTTTGGATAAGGAGATTTCTTAGAGCCAAGAGTTAGTGATCAAACTTCTACATTCCAGGAAAAAGTGAGCCAACAACCAGAGCCAGTAGCCACAACCACGAGCCAATACTAAAACCATGAGCCAAATCTAGAGCCATATCTAGAGACATAGTTGTAGCCAGGAGATAGAGTCAGAGCCATGTTACAGAGAAGTAGACATAAGGTACATTAATCCACATTGGTTTCCTTCAAGATTTTGGAGACCAAAAAGCCTCTCAATGGGAAGGTGTGATTCAAAATGGATTCAAACTAACGAATGGTTTTAAGACTTGATATCTGCAAGTTAATTTGGAAATTAATGAGGGTTAGTAAAGTATGTAAAAGGCAATGTAATGTAAAGTCTAATAAGACAAAATAAGAAGAAAAAAACGGATTAATTAAAAATTAAAAAATAGATAGGAGAAAAAAGAGGCCGATGAATGTGAAGTGAAAGGTTATGTTTGTTGGCCTTCCCATTGCCCCAATTCTTCATATTTCTCCCATTACCAGGGATGATTTTAAGGATGGAAATTTATTTTAAAATGTAGAAACCTTGGCGAATATTACTAATCCTTCGTATGCCAACTATAAATTATTGGCGATATTTTTCTAAAAATATTCAAATTTCTAAGGATTTTATATAGTTTTTATAAAATTTTGGCGATTCTTAAGGTAAAATAATCTTATCCTATAGAATTTGGGCGAATCATTTCTAAAATAGCGAATCTCGTTTTTGGAAAAACCATGGAAAATTAGCCCATGAGCGAAATTTAGCCCCTAAAATCATCCCTACGGGCCATTACTTTCACTTTCAAAAGGTATTTTGGCCAAGGAGATGAGGCGACATAAAGAGCCATGAAAGTATTGTAATAGGAGATTTCCAAAATAGGTTGAGCATCCATTCAAACATAGTTTTCCCATTTGGGTTTCTAGGGTAAATATGGTGTCCATCGTGTCTTGAATTTCTGTAAGATTTCTATGTGATTATGCTCTATGTATCATGTTTTAGTTTCGATTTTAAGGGTTTCCAATGAATAGTGGGAGTGTAAATGAGAAGGATATATAATAAAACTTGCGGATTTATTGAATTATTGGTTTTCCTTGTCTAATAGAGAGTATAACAACACTACTACTACCACCGTAGGATCCATTTACGGGCCCAGAGATCGATGTTGGCATCTCAAAGTCATTATACCTTTGTAGGAGTTTCTAATTTGGTTCAATTCTTGGTGATGGACAAATTTCTCTTTCCTGCAAGCTCAAATCTTCTCCACAATTTGCAATTTCACTCTCCATGGTCGATTTCCGACTCACTTGGTCGATTTCACTTTGGCCTGGGTCATTTTCATTTCCCTAGGTGGCTTCACATTGACTTGGGTCGAATTACTTCCTCCCTAGGTCGATTTCTCATTGGTTTGGTCGATTTAATCCTTGCTTGAGTTGAATTTAGATTTTCCCAGGTTGATTTAATCCCTTTCTGGTGATCGATTCAACTTCTACCTAAGTCGTTTTATCTCATTGATGGCTATACATTTTCTCTCTGAATGCCTTACACTCATTGACTATGTAATTTCTCCTTTACTTGGTTGATATCATCATTTGGTTGACTTCCACATTGCTTGGTCGATTGGATTTCCTCTCTAGTTGAATTTCCTTCAGCTTGGTCAATTCTATTGCCTAGGTTGACTTGTTTTATTGCCTGAGAATAGATACAAATGCAACTCTCTATATTTGTCTAGTGAAATTCCCTTTCTCTTAATAAAATCTTGAATTTCATAAGTCATCCATTCAAGTGATTATGTTGTGCATATCATTGATATAATTTGAGGCCTCACCTGGAGAGTTGACCTAATCCAATCCAAAGCCTTTTATCATTAATTATATCACTAGTTTTATTGAATTCAACAAAATAATAGAACAAAAGAAGAGCGCTTCATCACAGTAGGCTGAAAGAACAAATGGATGGTTTAGTTTGGTTGATCATGATATAGATTCATAAGCACACATAAGAGGTGTAAACATCTTTTTTTCACGGGAGCTTCTAGCCATAACAGACATGTCTTTACTTCAAGATTTTGTGTACATGTGTGCTTAAGAATGCAATACTCTAGAAGGAGAGCAACATTTGGCCAATACATGTATAGTAGATATTTAAAAAAAAACTTCAAGAGCTCCAAGACACTGTAGATCGGTCACTTATGATCTAAGTAAAACCTCTTTATAGAAACTAAAGAGCGATTTGGATTTCTTGGTTGCTGGAGTAATTGTATGCATGAGTAGTGATGGTAGTTGGATTGCCGAGTTTGTCTTTTATTATGTATGCACACTTGATAGATCGACAATTATATACAACTCAATGGGCATTTGAACTAGCAAGCACTCATCGAAGTGTTGAATAGTATTGTCTTGGAAGGAGAGGTGCTCATTTTGAAATTGAGCAATAGTCATAGCCCTTATTTTATTTGATTGAGAAGAATCTCAAGTGGTAAAAGCCGAAGAGCAACCATGGAAGAGTGTTGATGGATATTGGTCTTGACTTTTCATAGTAAACAATACCAAGCCTTGAAGCCAAGAAGCATAGCCATTTGGTGTATGCCTACTTGGTGATTAACAACATAGGGACTTGAACCCAAACCCTTGATTATTGACAACTGGTTGTTTGTATGCAAGTTACACTAAGCATAGAAGCCTCATAAACCTTACAAAGTCAACCAATAAACCCATCCTTACATGCCATTAAAGAACAAGACATAAGGAAGTTGCATCCAAAACTTCCTCAAGAACAAAGGCCTGGTAGCCTTTTTGAAGACAATGCTCTACACAAAATCAATAGTAGAGGTCATATTTCATTTCTGCAAAGTGTCTTTGTTGGTGAAGCAAGTGGGTTACTTCGTTTATGTATAGTATTAGTATCAAAGTATTTGAATCAGCTGCTGCTAGAACTTTGAGAGAACCTTGCAAATTCAACATGGGTAAAAACAATATAGAAAGGTTGGAAGACTAAAGGGCCAACCATACTCAGCTTCAAGAGAAAACAACCACTTGAAAGATAAGGTCCAGAGATATGACCAGAGAATGGCAGAGATCCCCATGTCGCCATGTTCAACTTCACGTTCGTCCTTCTCCTTTAGTTTCGAGTTTTGCAGTATGAAACCCCTTGATCTATTGCTTCTTTCCCATTTCTTTTCACACTACCCCTTATCATCTTCTCGGAGAACTACTTGTTCAATTCTCCGATTCCTCGAGCTTCCGACTTCCATGGCGCGTAAAATCCAGCTTTAGTCATTGACCAACGACTTACGATGGTTTGTTAGAATGAAAAGTTTGGCTGACTACTGACAAATGCTCCAGGTGCCTATATAAACTCGTTTTCACATTTCTTGTAAATCCATGGTCTGGGTATGCTTTCTGTTTGTAATTTGTTATTGTGATTGACATTAAGTCTATTGTGTATTACCTGCCATCATTCTTTTACTCACTCTAATGGACATCTCAGACAATCTGAATGGTAACTTCCTACTGTTGTGAATCAGTGGCATACAAGGTTTCAGCAACAGCAACAAGGCAGCAAGCCATGACCAGGAAAAAAGAGACAACGACGTCAGTAGGTGAATTTTGAGCTTTAAATGGAGAAAATGAATTTGTGCGTATGAATAAATAAAATATGGAATGGATACGGATGGTCATTTACCGAGATGAACTATTGCAGGCATCCAAACAAGGTTTACAGAAATAGTTATAGCATTTTAATCAACACAGAAAACAGCGCAGCCATACGTATTTTCGCTGGGTTTAATGCATTAACAACATTAAGTTCCCGGCTGAAAGAAAAGGGGTATAAACCCAGATGATGAAAACAAGATATAACCTGGTACATTGTCCGCACGAACGCGGAGGGCGGGAAAATGACTAACGTTCGCCATATGTTTGACAAAATGAGTGAAAATGATTTAGTGTCATGGACTAGGACGATCGTCAGATATGCCAAATGTGGTAAAATTATCTATGCACGACAACTGTTTGACAAAATGCCTGAACGAAGCTTGGTCTCTTGGAATGCAGTTATTGCTGGCTATACTCAGCATGGTCATGATCTGGAGGCTCTCAAACTCTTCAGTGCAATGCATATGACTGGCATGAAACCCGACTACTTCACTTTCGCAAGCGTTTTAAGTGGTTGTGCCAGCCTAGCAGCTCTGGAAGGAGGTAAGCAGGTCCATGCTCACGCCATCAGAAGTGGGTATGAAGCTTATTTACCCGTCGGCAACACCCTTGTTACAATGTATGGAAAATGCAGTAGCATAGTGGATGCACAGCAAGTGTTTGACAAAATGCCTGAACGGGATGTTTTCTCATGGACTTCAATGATTGCAGGCTACTCAAAATGCGGGAGCATAGAGCATGCACGTCGTGTGTTTGACAAAATGCCGGAGCGGAATGTCGTCTCTTGGAACGCAATGATTACTGGGTATGTCCAGCATGGGTATGTCGAGGATGCCCTTCAATTGTTTTGCACAATGCATTGGACAGGGTTAGCCCGTGACCAGTTTACATTTGCGAGTATACTGAGTTTATGTGCTAATTTGGAAGTCCTAGAACTTGGCAGGCAAGTGCATGTTCTTGTAATTAAGACTGGTTTTGATTCATATGTTTCTGTAGGCAATGCGCTTGCTACCATGTATGCCAAGTGCTGGAAAATACAAAATGCACATCAAGTGTTCGTCAAAATGGAAGAACGAAACTTAGTCACTTGGAATGCAATGATTGCAGGATATGCACAACAAGGGCATGATGAGGAAGCCTTAGGCATTTTTTGGGAAATGCAACAGAGACACATTAAACCCAGTGAGTTGACACTGGTAAGTGTTTTGAGTGCTTGTGCTAATTTAGTAGCATGTGAGCATGGTAAGCAGGTACATGGTTATATTATTAGGACAGGCTTTGAATCCCATGTTGCTGTTGGCAATGCTGTTGTTACAATGTATGCCAGAAGCCAAAGCATAGAAGATGCACGCCGCATGTTTGACAAAATACCTGATAGAGATCTAGTCTCGTGGAATGCAATGATTGCAGGATATGCCCAGCAGGAGTGTAGCAACAAAGCTTTGGAACTCTTTTGCCAAATGCAAGGGACATATGTGAAACCTGACCAGTTTACTCTAGCCAGCGTTTTGAGTGGTTGTGCGAACCTAAAAACTCTGGAATATGGCAAGCAGATCCAAACCCAAACTATCAAGAATGGATTAATACTCAGTGTCTTTGTCAGTAATGCACTTGTTACAATGTATGCCAAGGGTCAAAGCGTTGGTGATGCAAGGCAGGTATTTGATGAATTAGCAGAAGCAAACACAGTTTCTTGGAATGCAATGGTTGCGGGATATGCTCAGCATGGCTATTATGAGGAGGCCATAGAACTCTTCTGCCAAATGCTGCAGTCAAACATAATACCGGGGCAATTCACCTTGGCCATGGTGTTAAGTGCATGTGCCAGTCTAGCGGCTGTCGATTGTGGCAAGCAAGTGCATTCCTACATTATCAAATCTGGATTTGGCTCATATCTGTCTGTGGGCAATGCTCTGATCACCATGTATGCAAAATGTGGAATGATAGAGGATTCGCATAAAATGTTCTATCAAATTCCTGGAAGAGATGTTGTCTCGTGGAATTCAATAGTAGCAGGATATGCTCAGCATGGAAATGGCAAGGAGGCCATCCACCTCTTTGAAGCAATGCTGGAGGCAGGCATAAGCCCAGATCATATTACTTTTGTTGCCATTCTCTCTGCATGCAGCCATGCAGGTCTAGTGGATGAAGGTTGTCACTACTTTGAGTCCATGAGTCAAGATCACAATATTACTCCAGGATCAAACCATTATGCATGCATGGTTGACCTTCTGGGTCGAGCTGGGCTTCTAGACAAGACAGAGAGCTTTATCAACAACATGCCCTTTAAACCTGATGCTAGCATATGGTGGGCATTGCTCAGTGCATGCAGAGTTCATGGTAATATGGAGCTAGGAAAATGTGCAGCTGAATCCCTTTTTGAGTTGGAACCAGAAAACCCAGCAATATACGTGCTGTTATCAAATATCTATGCTGCAGCGGGCCGGTGGGATGATGTGGCAAAGATTAGAACATTGATGAAAGGCCGGCAGGTTAAAAAGAAGCCAGGATGCAGCTGGATTATAGTCAAGAACAAAGTGCACACATTTGTGGTAGAAGACAGGTCACACCCACAAACAACAGAAGTCTATGCAAGACTGGACAGATTGGCTGAACAGATGAAGGAAGCAGGGTATGTTCCTGACACATCCTTTGCACTACATGATGTTGAGGAGGAGAATAAAGAAAACATCCTCTCTTATCATAGTGAGAAACTTGCAATCGCTTTCGGGCTTATTAATACAGTCCCTGGAACACCCATCCAAATTATAAAAAATCTTCGCGTATGTGGTGACTGCCATACTTTTATGAAATTTATTTCAAAGATTGTTGGGAGAGAAATTATTCTCAGGGATGGAAGCCGCTTCCATCATGTCAAAGATGGTTTGTGTTCATGTGGGGACTATTGGTAACAGTTAGTTAAAGAAACATGAAACTAAGGTTTAATGCTCCTGACATTTGTTTGCCACACATCGCATGATTCTTGATAGGAGTTTTCATAAATTTGAATTAAGTAAAAATAATTCATTCCGCAGTGCCATGATAACAGAAAAGTGCTCTGCATATTTTATCTGTTATGGGGAGGAGGCAGGGATTTGACCTCTAAAATGTAGAGAGGTATACATACCCTACCCCCTTCTAGATTTGAACTTGTGACCTTTTAGGAGTAAACAGTTACTTGGGGTCCAACCCCAAATGGTCATGCTGCTGGTTTGGTTCATGTGGATTAGTTCGCAATGCTTTTTGATTTTGTTAAGCTGGAGGCAACCCCAAATGGTCGTGCTGCTGGTTTGGTTCCTGTGGATTAGTTCACAATGCTTTTTTATTTTGTTAATTTGGAGGCAGGGATTTGACCTCTAAAGTCTAGAGAGGTATACATACTCTACCCCCTTCTAGATTTGAATTTGTGACCTCTTAGGAGAAAACACATGTTTTTAACCATTAGGCCCACAACACTCAACCACTCGAACTAACCCACCGAGCTATATCAACTATATATATATATATATAAGTAAATTTTTTTCCTAATATGAGGTGGATGTGTAATTCCTTTTGTTTAAGATGGAGTTGACAAGTGGGATTTAAAAAACGAATATTAATAACAAAAAGTATTTCAATGTTGGTCATAAATAAAATATTTCAACCTCCACCTGAAGTAAAATATTTCAACATCAACTTTATATATATTAGTGTTTCTCTTAGAGAATGACATTCTTTCATCTTGCACCATTTTGTTGGTTAGAACTACAGTGACCTAAACCTAGATATTTGCAGAACTAAATCGTCTCTTAGAAACCAAGCCCTCTCCCTTCTAAATCAATTCTTGATTAGCTTGCTAGTTGAACCAAAATCAAACTAAGTTGAGGTTCATCATAGTCTAATTAGGGTCACCTTAAGCTCAATGGTGGTAACATCTTTGTAGTTTGGGTTGGCTTCATCGAGGGTTGTAACCCTGCCTATAGATTAAACTTGGTGTTTAAGGGATTATAATGTCATATTTCATGATGTAGTATGTACTCTCTATATGAATGTAAGTTATAACCAAGACACTACTATTATGAACATGTGGGCTGAGTTGATATTACAATCCTAATAAATAAAATAACATGATAAAGCAGAATACATACAATGTACACCAAAATGAGTGTGGGATACAAGTCCTAAAGTCATAATAGAGATGAGTTGCACAATAACTCATTGTATGTTAGAAGAACCTCTTCCTAATCACCCAAGTACATCCATATATCCCAACTGTATGTTTGTTTCTCCAATTATAACTCTATTGACATTAATATTATGAGTTTCCGGATTCACTATGTGAAAAGTTGGTGTTGGCATTTCGGACCTGCTATATGCAGTTCATCTTCGAGACAAAAAGATAAAGATCAAGGCATAAACAACATGAAGAAAGATGCAAAACTTGCGAAAAGGAATGATTACCCATCCTAATAAATAAATAAAATAAAGATTAACAACAAAAATAATAAGACAAAAATGAGAAATGTCTTAAGAAAAAAGGCCACAAATTAGAATAAACCTAGGAAGGTAAAAAGAAAACAAAAATAATACCAATTAAAAACAAAAAAAAAGAACAAAATGAACTAATAATGATTAATAACTAAAAATTGGACATAATAATTAACAACTATTAACAATTCTATATAAAAATATATCTATCTATATAAATATAAATATAAGTATGTCAATTGAGTTAGCTTGGGTGGTTGGGATGAATGATTATTATCCTCTTCACTTGGGTTTAATTCATGCAAGT
>ML847653.1:0-21019 GCA_009831015.1 Picea engelmannii | reverse complement strand
CATGCACTGTATATGCAAGAGTAGTGTTGTTTTATCTAGGAAGTTGTAGTACTTTTGATGTCACAAATCAAGAATTTAAGATACTTAATTAAGTCACCAAATTATACTATTCCATGAGTTGCAGAAAAGTAAATATGACACTTGCAGGGAAGAAAATTCACACTTGCGAAATTTAAATCACACTTGCAGAAAGTAAACCACACTTGTTGAAATTAAATTAAGCTTGCAGAAATTAAATCACACTTGCGAAATTTAAAGCACACTTGCAGAAAGTAAATCACACTTGAGGAAATTAAATCACACTTATAGAAAGGAAATCACTCTTGCGAAAGTAAAATTATGCTATGATCTACTGGTGACTTGCTCAAGTACAATAATGATCTTGTTTTTTTGTAAAAATTACATGTTTTCACATTAAAAAACAATCCAATATAATATCAATCCAAAACTGCTGAAGATTAAAGCTATCACAAGTTAGAAAACAAACAAAATAAAGTACAATTGCAAGTAGAGTTGTAGCAACGAAGCTGCAGTATGAAAGAAATCACAGTAACATGAGTTGCAACAACGAAGCTTCAGTGTGAAAGATATTACAATGATGGATGCTACAAAACAAAAGTGACAACGATGCAAGTTGCAACAACAAAGCTATAACATAGAAGACAGTAATGAAGCAAGTCATGACAATCTAGAGTTGCAGCCACATAACTACAATGCGAAGGTTACAACGATGCGAACAACATGAATTATAGTAGCATATGTGATTGCAAGATTACAAGGATTGATTCAAGCACAAAGTTGTAGCTTAAGATTGTGAAACTTACGTTATAAGGAAACTGAACATCAACCACACTTGAATTAAAATGAATTGTTTTATGAATCTTGAATTGCAGTAAATTATAAAAGTAAAACAACTATGAAATAGAATGAACATAATTGAAATGTTAGATCCTAATTTATAATATAAAATAAGTACCTGAATAAGGAGGGGTCCCTACTCCCTTAGAAAATTCACTGAGCTATGAAATCAGAATCACACGATCACCAACACATCAACACACAAATAGGAGACAACCATAAATTATATTGCAACAATATGAAAGTTACAATAACAGTCGAACACTATCGCTAGAATAATTATTCCTCCCCAGATCAAGGAAGCTAGGGTGTTTATATAGTACAACTGATGTCTAAATTATAACAAAGGGTGGATGGAAAACCATGAGAATCGAATGTTCATCCATTTACATTGAAATTTCCAAATTTTAGTAAGGATTGGGTATGTGCCGACTCCAATTAGTTGAGCAATGGTTGGTAGGTGAACCAATTTCTCTTTTGGTTGTCCACTTACCTCCTGTTGCTTTCCCATGTGAGGATCGTTTCCTAATTTCTGAATGTAGTATTATTGAATGTTGTGTTGAAAGACTTTGTACTCATAATCGTAGCAACGATAGACTCAGAGTCACAACAACGAAGAATTTTCTTGGAGTTTCATCCATTGTCCAGAGTCGCAACAATAGAGAGTGCACTTGGAGTTGCAACCATTGTCCAAAGTCGCAACAACATAGAGTGAACTTGGATTTTCAGCCATTGTTCGAAGTCGCAACAACAAAGAGTGCACTTGGAGTTGCAACAATTGGATTGTACCTGGAATCACAACAACAGAGAGGGGTTGCAACCACTGTGAGGAGTTGCAACTAATGTATTACTCTTGTGTAGCAATATTAGTACATGAAAATAGCAAGTTCCTTTAATAAATATGCAAGAATAGCATATAAATGTCATATGGAGAAAGATTTGTACCTTAATGAAAAGTAAGACAAAACTAGATAAGGAAAGTATAAAAAAGGAAGTGATCAATGGAAAATGGTAAGAAAAAAGGTATTAGACGGGAGCTGAAAGTATGTCAATTTAGGCACCCGTCATCTCCCCCATCCCAAAATTGTTGCATGTCCTTATGCAACCAACAATCACTCAGAGTTTACAGGAATCAAGGTGACCATGGAGGTCACTGGCACCATAATATTCTTCTATTGTTTCCTCCTTCTTTTCACTGGTGTTATCATCTGTTGTGACTCCTTTGTTTTCTACTAATTTTCTCTATTTTGTTTCTGAGTGGCCTCATCAACTAACATAAAATATGTATCCTAGGAAACTACTTCCCTTGTTTCTTTTATTTGAGTTATTTCATGTGAACTAGTGAAGGGTTCCCCTACAACAAGAGGACTTGTTGTAGGGTAACCTGATTTCTCAAGTGCCCTTTGTTCTTCAAGCCCATCCCTCACCATTTTCATATTGAGTTGTAGCTTTCAGTTCTTCATTCTCAAAATTGGTTTTCTCTTGACCAAAGGTGCATAAATGGGTAAGGAGTGTGGGATTCTTACCCATATGGAAATAATATTCCCTTGAGGCTCAACAATCTTAGTTGATTCTAATTATCCTAGTGCTTATGCATCAACTGAGTCATATACACAAGTGTTTCTTGCTGGATCAAACTCTTCCACTTCTTATTATTCCTTGTATGAATCCCATGAGTGGGTAGGAAATTCCCCAAGAGTTCCTCCTACCGGTTCTTATGTAATAGTAGGGGCCTTTGGTTCTAAATATTTCTTCTCTTCTTGATCATCATCTATTTCGTCAAGAGTGCCTCTTGCTAGTTCAACAATAGTCACCAGTTTCTGTAGAGGATCCTGTGGATCGACATAGCTCCCTGATTCTTCTGTTTGTGCTTCCTAGGACTAGGCAGAGTGTTCCTAAGGAGTTATCTTTGTTGTTTCTTGGGGAACAATGTGAGCCTCTTCCTATTGTGATTATTCCTTTTGTGTTGTATCCTCTTCCTCTCTTGCAACCTGTTCTCCATAAGGAATCCCCACTGGTTCTTGTGGGACAGTGGGAGTTTTTGCTTCTGGTTCTGATTTTTTAGAATATGCAACGAGGAGGGTGATAATACCTTCTTTGAAAGTTCATTTTTCTGGTTCTTTTGTGTCATCCAAGGCCTCGCCAACTTTTAGGTTGTTTCCCTATGTTGATTTTTGTGTATCAACAAAGGGTTTTATCTCTTCTGCCTCTTTTGTTTTCTGGTCCTCTTTATGGGCTTGTTCTTTCTACTCAACAATTTTTCTCCTCTTACATTGAGTTACAAATGCATGGTTGGTTCTTTGTTTATTTGGAATGAGGGTTTTCCTTTTTGTAAACCCTCTGACTCTCTTTGTAGGGGGTTTGGTGGCAGTTAAATTAACATCGTTGTCATGGTATTCCTTCACCGGAGTTGTAGTAGGGTGACCCCTTTTCTTAGTTGTCATTCAGGATGTCTTTGATAAAGGAGTTGTAGCAGCTGGGATCACTGTGTCCGCGACACTGTTATATTCCAAAGGATTTGCATCCAGTGCCTCTTCTAGTGCTGGAAGTCCATTCACCTCATCTTCAGAGAGTATAAGAGGGGGGGAAACAACATTGTTCCAAGTATGGGATTCGTTGTGCAGTGTGTGTTCCACCAAGAGATTTATAAGTATGTGGTGTGATATGGCATCCTTAGGGTTCTTTTCCCTTTGGACGAGTGCTACCATCGTCTGCAACGTTTTGGAAAATAAGTATGGCATATTAATTGGTTGATTGTGTCAAAGATGATCGAGCAAATTGATATGCTGGATATAGTAAATTCCATAACGAACTTCGCAAGGGAAATATCGTTGCATGAAGATAACCACATATTGTCAAGGGTGTGGCAGAGACAGGCGTTCAAATATTATACCTTTATTAACTAAAGCCTCTCCAGGTTCAAGGAATTACCTCATAATTTTAGGCTGCAAAGTCCTTTTGGTGTACCATATTTCAAATGACCTTGGTAAACTGTTGACTTCTTCTAGTGTCTCTTCGATGACTTCTACCTGAGCACCTTCTACCGTGGAGTGTTCGGATATGTAATTCAAGGATAATTCTAGAGATATTTGATCATCATATCCCTGTCAATGTTGCACATATTCCATCCAACTGACTTGTTGCAGAATTTCTCTAATGTTATCGTAGACCTCGAGCAACAATGCTTCTATAGGTTCCCTGTGTATAAATGATCCCCACATGGTTCCTTCTTCTTGCTAACTTTGATTTCTTGTGTTTTCACAGGATATGGGTGTTAATCGGGTGGGGAATTTCAAATTGCAGAAATAATGATGGTGGATATGGTAATGAGAGTGCAAGGTCACCTGATTTGGTAATGATGGTGTAAGGTGGCAGTTAGTGGAATGATAATATAAATTATTCCATTTAAAACTACTCATTACACATTCTTATTGGAATTCGTACTTGTCTTTTTCTTACCTCACGTGGCGGTACGAGCACATTGTTGATGGAGTTACGGTGGCAGAAGGCATAGTCACATAAAAAATATTAACTGGAATTGCAGCATTGAAATTGTTGGTTCTGTCGAACGAAAGTGCAATAAAAGTGATGCTGACAAAGTGCAAGCTGTAAGAAGAGTCACAACAAATATAGTTATGGCGACGAAGCTACAACAATGGGAGTTGTAACAATCGGTGGTGAAACCTTAGTCATGTATATGGGAATTGCAACATCGTTGAAGCGGATGAAGGGTGTGGGTGAGAAGTGCGAAAATAAAGTAAAGTTGCAAACAGAGTTGCAACAATGAAAATGAGAGGTGAGAGGTTTGGGAAATGAAGCAGGGTTGTAAGTGGAGTTGCAACCAGGGATGATTTTAGGGGCTAAATTTCGCTCATGGGCTAATTTTTCATGATTTTTCCAAAAATGAGATTCGCTATTTTAAAAATGATTCGCCTAAATTCTATAGGACAAAATTATTTTACCTTAAAAATCGCCAAAATTTTATAAAAACTATATGAAATCCTTAGAAATTTGAATATTTTTGCAAAAATATCGCCAATCATTTATATTTGACATATGAAGGATTAGTAAGATTCCCCAAGGTTTCTACATTTTAAAATAAATTTTCATCCTTAAAATCATCCCTGGTTGCAACAAAAAAAATTGGAAAAGGAGGTTGAGCAATGGGAATAGTTGCAGCAAGGGGAATTTTAGTAAAGGAAATTGCAGCAAAAGGGATAGTTGCAGAAAAAGGGGTTGCAACAACGGGAATAGTTGTGGCAAAGAGAGTTGCAACACAGGGATAGTTTTGGAAAAGGGAATTGCAAAAAAAGGAGTTGTAGCAACGAGAATAGTTGCAACAACGAGAATTGTAACAAAGGAATTACAACAATAGGAGTTGCAACAACATTGTTCTCCCCCGCATATCTTGAAAATAAGATTATTTAAAAGATCAAAGCTTTATTACATTTTTTAAAGAAGGATCCTCACTTAACCATCACGAAACCGTGAAGTTCCCTTCTTGTTTATTTCATTTTTTTGTTTTGTTTAATGTGTCAGCTAGGCTGGTTTTCACTTTTTATTTTTTGTTTTTATGCGCTAGCTAGGATGGTTTTCACATTTTTTGAAGAAGAAATGGAGATTATCCAACTGATATCCGTCCTTCCTGAATGAGTTCCAAATCATTGTTGGGCCATCCATTTGCAATTTTCCTCAAAAAGGCTTCCTTTGATAAGGGTCTATGATATAAGCGAAGTCTATGCCCATTATCCATTAGAGGAATTATGTCTTCATCTATGGTACGTAGTTTGATGGCCCCACTGTCATATACTCTATCAATCTCTTACGGACCGAGCTATCTGGTGCGAAATTCTCCTTGGAAGTCCTTGAACTTGGAATAAAATAGTAATGCCCAGTCTCTAGCTTTGAACTTTGTTTTCTTGATAAACTTGTTGTGCCATCTGGCCCTTTGGTGTTGCATCATTGTGTCTTGGTGTAGGGAATCCTGTCATAGCTTGTCCAACTCATTAATTTGAAGAAGTATTTATTTCTGAGCCTCTGATAGGTCCAAACCAATTTGTATCGTTGTCCTAAGTGTCTGTATTTCTATCTCAATCAACATTAGTACTCTTTTCCCATATACTAACTCATAAGGTGTGCATCCTGTAGTAGTTCACCAGGTGGTTATATAGGTCCATAAAGATTCAAGGAGTCTATCAACATAATCCTTGAGGTGTAGAATGACAATTTTAGTGATAATGGCCTCAAGGATCTTGTTAGTCCCCTCTACTTGTCCATTTTCCTATGGGTGATATGGTGTTTTCTCTCTGTGCTTGATGTTGTAGTTTTACATCAGATATCCGACAAGTCATGACATGATATGAGTTCCTTCGTCGGTCACTATCTCTCGTGGTATCTCAAACCTTACAAATATTTCTTCATGGAGAAACTCCACTACTGATTATTCGATGGCTTCTAGAAGTGATTTTTTCTCCATTCATTTTGTAACATAATCCATACAGACAAGGATGTAAGAGTAATGATGAGAAGGGGGATTTATTGGTCCCACAAAATCAATGGCCCATTTGTCAAAGGTTCTAACACCATCTGTGGTTGTAGCGACATTTCATATACTTGTATGGGTCTACCCATGCATTGAAAAATGTCACACCTCTTCACATACTCTTTGGTGTCTCTGAAAAGTGTGGGACAATAATACCCTTGATGGAGTGACTTGTACCCAATATTTTATCTGCAAAATGGCCCCCACATGGCCCATCATGAAATCCTTTTAGTATCTCATGGAATTCATCCTCTTGTATACATCTTTTGATAATCAAATCAGGCCCAATGTAGAAGAGGCAACCATCAATCCATGAAAATATTTTTCTTTTCCTAACTATACTTTGTCGTATTTGGGAGTTAGATGATGCAGAAGTTTTCTGCAGCTAAAAAATTAACAATATTCACAAACCAAGGTGAGTTAGTAGATACTGAAAATAGATGTTCATCTGGAAAACAATATTTTCCTGGAGGTTCGTTCTCATTGGATATTATTCTAGAAAGAAAGTCAGCAACTACATTATCTTTTCCTGGTTTATCTAGGATGGTAATATCAAATTATTGTAACAAAATAAACCATCTAGTGATCATGCCATTGGTGATTGGTTTGTTCATTAAATATTTAATAGTAGCGTGATTAGGATGCAAAAATACGAAATAATTAGTAATGTAGTGCCTAAACTTGTTTATTACATGAATAACAACAGGAAACTCTTTCTCGGTTACCATATAGTTCAATTATGGAGACGAGAGATTCTTATTGATGTAGTAAATTGCACATGGGTCCTTTCCTTCTAGTTGTCCTAGAACGACTCCAATGGCAGTGTCTGATGCGTATGTGGAGATGTGGAATGGGAGGGACCAATCAAGTCCTCATAAAACAAGAGCTCCATACACTTTGATTTTGAATTCAACAAGCACATGTTGGCATGTCTCTATCCATAAAAAAATAGTATCTTTGTTAATTAAATAAAATAATGGACGAGCAATACATGAAATTTTTTCAATGAATATACGATAATAACCAATGTATCCCAAGAAACTTCACACCTTTATTTGCGAAGTTGGAGTTGGAAAATTCAATATTAGCTTTACTTTTTCTGGATCAATTTGAATAGCTTTGGCTAAGATGTGATGTACTAGTACGATGTTGTTAGTTAACATCATGGAACATTTTTCATTATCGAGGTCCATATTTGACTCTTTTCACCTTATCAATGTTTTCTCTAGGTTGTCTAATGCCTCATCAAATTCATCCCCATATGTTGTGAAATCACCCATATATATTTCTATGCAATCATGAATCAGATCAAAAAATATACCAATAACAACTCATTGAAAGGTGGTGGGGGCGTTGCATAATCCGAATGATAGAACAAGGTAGGAAAATGTCCCCCAAGGATAGCTAAAAATTGTTTTCTCTTGATCTTCGGGTGCGATTTGGATCTAGTTATATCCACTAAATTCGTCGAGGAAAGAAAAATATTTCTTCTCTTCTAACATGTCCAGGTCCTGGTCGATAAAAGGCAAAGGGAATTTGTCTTTATGTGTTTCTTTATTGAGTTCTATATAGTTGACACAAATTCTCCATTGATCATTTTTATTTGGTACAAAGACAAGAGGGGAGACTTAGTGGCTATTAGAAATCAGATAGCTGAATTTAGTTGTAAGCAATTTTTGTAGCTCTTCTTTGACTATGTCCTTCAGTGAAGGGTTCATTTGGTGCTGGGGTTGGTGAATGGGCCTGTATCCTCTTCATGTCAGAGTAATCCTGGGTGAAGGCATCACTGGGATTTTGCAACACTTTAACCAATCACTCTTTTTGTTGCTCGGTGAGTCCTTGGTTGATTTTCAAGGTTTTACCTGAGCTGATTTCTATGGTTTCTATAAGGGACCCTTGATATTTTTCTAGTGGGGATTCGTGCTCGATGGGTGAGATGATTTTTGAGGCTAGATAAGCCTATGCTTCTGGTTTCATAACCTGCATAAGAATATGTGTGTTTCCTGAGAAAGAGGAAGAGAATATAAAATTGTTGACTTTTTCATCCTCTATTTTATCTCTTATGGCTAAGTATTGATCTATGGAGAGGACTTGATGGGATTCCCCTTCTTTGATACCACTTGTTAAGAACCTGAATAGATCTACAAATATAATCACCACAAATACTGAATACACAATAGATCCACAAGCAAGATATAAGAAACCACACTTTATTATTACCAAACCCTTGAGGTAGGGAAACACCGTACAATGAATCCTATTATGGAAGGGATCCTCTCCTGTTCACTTGCCTCTTCGAGGGGGCTTCCTCCTATTGAGATACCACTCCAAAAAAATATTTCTCTTCATGTCTCATTACATTGCTTGAACCCCTTTATATAGTGCTACCATCAACTAAGAACATTCTAGAGGAGGAATCTTCTAGAAGTAGAACCTTCTAAGAAGTCCTCTTACATTTATTATATCTAATTACCCATTTATTATATCTAACTACCATAGTGGGCCTAATTTAATAATATAGTGGACCTAGTCCACCTTACATTGAATGGTCTCCACTATCATCACTATGGGCCCTCTAGGCCCCTCCACTACCTCTCTAGCTACCTTACAGATAAGCCTATGCTTTCGGTTGCATAACATGCATAAGAATATGTGTGTTTCCTGAGAAAGAGGAAGAGAATATAAAATTGTTGACTTTTTCATCCTCTATTTTATCTCTTATGGCTAAGTATTGATCTATGGAGAGGACTTGATGGGATTCCCCTTCTTCCTCACTATCTTCTCCATCAACCCAAAATGGTGTTTCTAGATCTATGTTGGCTTTGGCATGATGATATAGGGTTAATTGTTTTGTGGATGTCTCATGTGAGATGGTCATGTTTTCTAACCTATAACCGATGTAGGAATTGGCAGTGGCCAACCAAGGTTGTCCCAATATTAGAGGATACCCACCCAGAGAGGTTTTCGGTTGTAGGACCTGTTGGCGGGCGAAATTGACCGTCCGTAAACTGGAAGAACGAGTCTGGTCCGGGGTTGTCTAATCAACCCAAGACGTTTGGTGTAACTCGTTCTGACGGGTTTAATGGCTCCATTAGCCAATCTAAAATCCTAAAAGAAAAACAAACAAAAGAAATAAATAATTAATTAATTGCTAAACGCTATATTATATATGTACATATGCTCTAATATAACTATTGTAGGCGCATTTAAGCATAAAATATACAAATCTCACTTATGTACATCATTTACAAATTGCAAGTTTTAATCGAAACTTACGAAATCAATGTGAAAATAATTGCTTTTAAGAAGCAGATAAAGAAAACACATTTAAATATTTTTTGTTTTATTTTATAAATCTAACTAATCTTGAATTGAATAAACTATGAAATATAGATGTGCAGATAGTCAAAAGATAAACTAAACATTCTGGTTTCACTAATATATAAATGAAAAAAATTAGAAATGCAAATAAGCTAACCTGTTGTTAGTTCGTGAGATGTATCGAAGCTTTTGTATGGATGAAGAACATCCAACTGCCACGCCTATGAGATAAATCTGCAATAGACTTTATACTATGACTGTTTTGAATAAATTCATAAAAAGTATTGGCAGCTGAGGTTTAATGACAGAGCAAGGAACACAAATTGAACCCTGTGATCTTATGATCGCAAATAATTACAGCAAGAAAAATCTGAGTGTAACGTATTGCATTTCATCACTATACTAAAAATCAAAGACAAATCCTATCGTTCAAATTGAAAATATGATCATAGTGTTAATATCTAGAGCAACAAATTATAGACGATATTTATAACATTCGTATCCCAAACATAATAGATCACTGAGTCCAAATCCACCAGACCTATTAATATAATAGGATTAACAAAACATGAATGAAAACACCACTCACAAAAGGCTAAAGCCAAAGTGCTATGTGCTATTTCATTTAGTCTTGGAATCATTTGTCCATCTTCTTCTCTAAGCCAAGATGCCATTCAATTACAAATTATAGAGTATTTAAAGAGTTTATGAAATCAAAACTTCCTATATTCTAAGATAGGATCAGATCTCAAAAGATCAAAACATTACAAATATAGAGGGCCTAGAGCCACTCATGATCAAACTATATCTTCAAAATTTATGAAAGTTTTTTCCTATTTACAAAACAAACAAAAGGAGATAGCTAATCAACTAAGTCGAGCATGTTCCATCCCATAATATCAACATCAGATATACCATGACCTGAAAAAAACGAAAATAGGAACTAGTTAAATATTTTATTAACAAACATTTTTTTAAATTTTATATGAAAAATGACTTGGCTACAGAATCTCATGATTCTGTAGCCAGTCTTATATTGGTAACATAAATCCAAGTTGATCCAATTTGATTTAAACAAAAAAAACAAAAAAAAATGACTATAATAAGAATCAACTTACCATTTAACTAATAACTAAAAATGGATCAAGATATCTCAGAATTTATTATGGCCTTTACACTGTCAACATTTTTTATAACAATATTGCCTGTCTTTTTTAGACGCTTTGCTTGTCTCTGTTCATTTGCGTTGAGTTCACAATTTTCATTTGCCAACGATTCATTGTGAGTTGTGATAGCTTTGATCCTTGCTTAGAGAATGGGGATATCTGTATAGTACTGTCCAATCCAATGCAAGCAGACTTCACAATGCATAACAGGGGAAATCTGTTGAGGGAGCGTATAATTGGGTGCAAGAACATCAACGCTACCCATTGCCGGCCTTTGAACGAGCTTAATACCAGTAAAACCCTTGCTATAATTGAGACATGGTGGGATATTGTTGACATAATCGAATGGTTGACTAGGATCCGGTTTGGGACAATTTGGATCTTCCTCTGCAAGAAACCTTTAAATATCGGAGTCTGAATCCTCATGGATCTCGATAGAATCGATCGAGCTCACATGATTTTTGGATCGATTATGCAAACTCCTTGAAATGAGTCGACCAACCCTCTTATTACGAAACCCTAACATTGCTTGATTCTTTTTTGATTGTTTGCAAAAATTTTTACTGTCGGATTTTACAGTAGGGTTAGGGAAGACAATTGATCCATGTACAAGAGTTTCAATAAACTCAAAACTGACATCCTGTTGCTCACATAAAATCTAATCGGATAATGCCACTTCACGAGGGTTTTCCTATGAAAATTTTGGCTTTCCAATTGAGAAATCAAGATGTTTTTCTACCATAGGCTTATCCATCACATGGGTTTCTATAGGAATTGCTGTAAGAAAAATATTTCGAGCTAAGAACCCGTCCCAATCATCACCCAGGGTTTTCAAATAATGAACCAACAATATTTTAATCAAACCATGGTGAAAGAGGCTAGAGTCGAGGCTCTGCTTCTTGTATATTTTCGACATTTTGTACAGACTTCTTAGTAAGTAAAATGACACATTTAAATGGAAGCCAATAAAATGCATGAACAATCGCACATGGTAAAGGAAAACCAGGCCATAACGGCCTTCATAGGTAATAAATTGTTTTAAAACTGCTAACAGACCATGCCATCTAACCTTGAGAAGAGAGACCAAAATACCTTTGTCAGAACAATCAATCTTTCTGGAGGTAACGAAAAGACTCCAGGGTACTTTGTCAAATTTCAATTCTTGAACCACTTCTGACCAGTGAGAGGGAGCCCTGTTGCTTCACTCAAAAAAACTTCGATGACCTCCAACTGAATATCACCAACCTTTTCTCTGTATCCATCAAACGTTAGGGATAATTCTTTGGCCACGTGCAGGTTATACCCCTGTAACTTCTTAATAAACATATCCTGACCCAGGTTTTTCAGATCCTCACTCGCATCATCATGAAGCAACAGTGCTTGAGAGCCATTCGGCTCTACTAGAACGACAAGGGCCATTATGGGTTCGAATAGACTGTAACAAGGGCGAATCGAACTAAATTTGGGTTTAGATGATAGTGGTAGGAGGTATAAGTCTGAGAGGATACCATGAAAACAAAATAAGAAGAGAACTTGTGCAATCATATCATACACATGAAGGTCTCGGTTATGGGTTTTGTACACTCTTGGTAATGAACTCTCTGAGTACATCACACTACACAAACTCTTAACTTGAAATGAGAAGCCTGTCAACTCATTATGCCAACCAAAACAAAGTACAGGATACTGTTTTGGTGTGTTTAATTCCCACGTCATGTAATGGGTATAATTGATTTGCAAAGGTTCAGAATGGATACGTTTTTACAATTCAAATGGTAATTGATTTTTGGTATAATAGTTGATTTACAAAGGATCCAAAAAGATAAGCTTATAGTCCAAAAGCAAATCAATAGAAGTATTATATCGATATTTGATGAACTCAAAAAAGAAAAATCATTCAAGTAAGAGACACGAGGTAGATGTAAGCACATTGAACCTTTTAAAAACCAAGCTTTGGATAGAGTTAAAATGCGAAATTAAGTTTTAATGCTTGATTCATGCTTTCAGTCATGAATCAAGCATGAAAATGCAAGATAAAAATTAAAACAAGAATAATCAAACATCCTTTTTCTAACCAAATAATCACCCCCAAATGGTAGTATTTACAGGATGAGGTGTAGGTAGCTACAAGAAGTGTCATTTGTCATTCAAAATAGCAAAAACATGTAGAGCTACCAACAATGGCGACTTACTGGGAGAAATAGTTATCTCTACATCACCAACGAGTTCATGTTAGGATTGATTAGAAAGATTCAATATCAAAGAATAGTTTGAAGGAAATCAAGAATCTCAATCAAATTCCAACAATCATCACATAGTCCAGCTTCAAATGTCTTTCTGTTCAAATGAAATTTGGGGACAAATTTTAATTACGAGAGCAACGATATTCAAGCCAATGGCTCCGATACTGTTGACAGGGCCATTTCTGCCAACAGGCATCCATAGCCTCGACATGGATGTCAATTAACCCACTCTGACACCTCTACCCTGTCCAAGAATTTTCAATACAAAATGAAGGGCACTTATGACCAATATCAAAGTTTATACCTGATAATTTTCTTGAACCCGACATCGCTTCGCTACCAACATGCCTGTTGTCTTGGCATAATGTATGGATTTACCCGCTTCCAGCAGACCTATTCAGTATCTCGATGGGTTTACATACACTTCCCACAACTCTCTATAAATTATTTACAATTTGACATAAATTTAACGATATTCAGAAGAGCGGGGTGATGCTGAAAATTTCAGTTTTCAGAACACTTGATATTTTCGAGCCTTTTAATTTTTTACTTGATAACCTTCATTATGATTTGAAATTAGTTTTATGATGAGACTAATTTTTTGAGGATAGGAAGACATACTTGAGTTATTTTGTTTAAAAAACAGATACAACGTAAAGAGCTTTAATGATGGTTGTGTCTGCTCATAATTGTAAAGTGAAACCAAGAAACCTATTTCGAACAGAAAGTTTCTTTAGCTAGTTTGCGTTTTAGCAATTTACAACATTGATGCTCTGAAAGACCTTGACTATTGCTTCATAATGAGGCATTTTGGTTTCCTTTCATGAACTAAAAGGTGACACAGACATAAGTTTAACCAGAAAGAAGTGAAAACAAGAAAAATCAAAAGAACCAAAATCAAAAAACAAAAGTAAATCAAAACAAAAAAATATGTACAAAAGGTGGATCTGGAATTATCAAGAAAAATGCCTTTTGAGAGTTTGGCCATTCACCGGGAAGGTGTCTGGTTGTCCCTCCAAAAAATGTAGACAGAAAGAGCTGGGACCTAGTTTTTCAGCGATTACGAAAGGCCCCAACCACAGGTTCTGGAACTTGGTGTGTTCCCCTTTTCCTTCGTGCGATTTATCCCATTTGAGAACCAAATCTCCTACCTCGAAGTTTCTATCCGAAGAAGAGTTTGAATCAAACCAACCTTACACAATATATTGATGCTGATCCAACCTCTCCTTTGATTGTGTTCTTACTTCCTCTAGTTTCAACAAGGCATTAATTCGACTTTCAAGAGGAGGGCATTCCTCTTCTTGAACTTTCTGCGATAATTGCAGAGAGGGAAGCAGAACATGAGGAGGGAGGATTGATTCTCTTCCGTAGACAAGAAAGAAAGGGGAATTACCAATAGAGGTTTTTGGTGTCACCCTATTAGCCCAGAGTGCATTAAAAAGTGCGTTGTGTCATTTCTTGTGGTTTTCAGAAACTGTCCTCTGGATGATTTTTATCAAATTTTTATTTGTTGATTCTGCTAGACCATTTCCTTGGGGGTAATAGTTGGCATAATACTTTAGTTTGATCCCTTTTTCTAAAGAAAAAACATTCATATCGAGGGATGAGAAGTAAGAAGCATTATCAAAGACCAAACATTCAGGAATGCCGAATCTAGTAATGATATTTAAGTTAAGGAAAGATATTACCTGATTAGTGTTTACTACTTTCAGTGGTGCAAGCTCGGACCATCTAGTAAAATAATCCGTTGTTGTAATGATGTATTTATGCTGCTATGAATAAGTGGGGTTAATTGTCCCTATGATGTCAAGACCCCACTGCTGAAAAGGTGAATCCACTGAAACATGCTGCAAAGGGAATGCTTCCTTTTTTACTCGTACAACAACCTTTTGGCAGATTATGCAATTACGACATAATGCATTGGCATCTTTGAACAATGTGGGCCAGTAATACCTAGATCTTAATACTTTGTGAGCTGTGATGTCTCCACCAAAATTCCCACCAGCCTCACCTGCATGAAGTCCAGATAGTACTTTCTCTGCTTCATCCCTTTCCAAACAACGCATGAGAACACTATCAAAATTCTTTCGGAATAATACGTCATTTATCAACTGAAAAGGTGCAGATTTTAGTCTTAATGATCTTCTCTTCTTTGGGTCAATATGGTGAGGAGAAGAACCATGTATTAAATAAAACTTAATATCATCACACAAAGAATTAGAAAAAACTTGTGTACAACTAATTTTTTTTTTCTGTCATGCTGGTTTACAGTTGAGGAATTGATTTGACTTTCTTGTTCTTTAACTGAATCAACAACTAGTTTACATAGGCCTTGACCTTTGACAATTTGTTCAGGGGTTATTTCGAGGTCATACTCTTGTAATGATGTCATACAATTTTCCCTTTTTTCACCCAATTCCTTTTATACTAACAAGTTTCTAACAACGGGATAAGGAACAATGACTTTAGTTCTGGATTTCAACAAATATGATCGAAAGGTTTTCACTGCTTTAAAAACCACATAAGCCTATTGATCTACAACTGGGTAGTTCAGTTCATCTCCCTTGAAAGCTGAGCTCATGAAGGAAATGGGTACTTCGTTTCTCTCAACACTCTTCTGTGTTAGGACATAGGCATAAGATCGGTCATAAATGAAAGTCTAAAGAGTGAAATTTTGTGATAAATCAAGACTCATCAAGGAAGGATATTCAATTATCGCTTTTTTGATAGATTCAAAAGCTTAACTTTCTTGGGGTCCCCAACGGTACTGAATATCCTTTTTAATTAAATTTTGCAAGGGCCTTACCATTTCTGAGAAACTTGGGACAAACCTTCTGACAAAGTTAATCTTGCCTAAAAATGATTGCATGGCTTTCTTGGAAGAGGGAGGGGAGAGTTTAGCAATATCTTGGGTTCTTTCAGGATCGATAATCATTCCATCTTTGGACACTATGAACCCAAGTAATTTTCCTTGCTCAACTGCAAATACTGATTTATTAGGGTTAAGAGATATGCCATACTTGCGACATCATTCTAGTACAACCCTAAGGTGAGACAAGTGATCCTTATTGTTTTTAGAAAAAATGGTTACATCATCAAGATAGACCACTACTGATTGATTTAGGAGGCCATGAAAAGCAATGTCCATTGCTCTCTGGCCCCGACATTTATAAGCCCAAAAGGCATTTTCCTGTAGGCATAAGTGCCCCATGGGGTACGAAAAGTGGTTTTGAGTTGATCCAAGGGAGACATGAGGACTTGGTTGTATCTCAAAAAACCATCTAACAAAGACAGTCTTTCGAAATTGGAAACTTGTTGGAGAATTTGTTCCATTGGAGGAACGTGATAATTATCTTTGTTTGAATCTCAGTTCAAGTTACGAAAATCGACACAGAGTTGAATTTCACCACTTTTCTTCCTTACAGGAACTAGATTAGACACCCATTGTGTGTGTCTTACTAGGAAGATTATCTTTGCATTCAATAATTTATTTAGTTCTTTCTTGATAGTGGGTTCCAACTTAGGGTGCATCTTTCTCAGCTTCTGCTGAAAAGGTTGAGTCCAGGGTTCCATGGGGATGACATGTTGTATGATATTAGGATCAAATGTTTTCAGATCATCATATGTCCAGGCAAAAACGTCTTTGAATTCTTTAAATAATTTTATAAAAGCAGGTCGTTCTTGCTTGGAACATCCTTTTCCCAAATTAATGTTTTGGGGATTTTCTTGAGTCCATAAGTTGACTGTTTCATAAACTAGAGAAGAGTTATTTGTTTTACAATTTACTAACCCTCTAAACTTATCATGTAAGTCATAAAAATTTTCTAGTCTTACCACAGATTTAGGAATAGAGTTTACCAGATCAGATGTCGATTCAGGAGATCTATGATCTGATATTACAGTGAAGTTACAAATATTTTCATCGTGAGTGCCTTCATCGATAATTGCACCTTGGAAAGTGTCCTCCATATGAAATAAGTTAATGATTTTCTGATCATCGACGAAAAATATCCAATTGGTGATGTTGTCTGGGATCGATGGCCTGAACAATAATTTAATCGAAAATGCATTCGGAGAGAGACCTTTTGCGGGCAAAAATTTAGAAGCGACGTTAGCCAATAGGTCAGCCTCAGAATTACTTAATCTAGGAATGGAATTGATGTTAAATGTTAAAATTTTCTATATCAAACTCCATACCTCGGTTTGGTAACTTCTCATATGTGGTGACAAGCAGTGTATGGAGTTTCTTACTTGTCTGAACACTATCTCCGAATCACCGAACAAAATTAAATTTCTTACATCCATATCCAAATATTTCTTAAGCCCTTGTAGAAGTGCTTCATATTCAATAGTGTTATTAGTGCATTCGAACTCTAATCGACAGGAAATGAAAGTTTTATTACCTGTCGGGTCGATGAGTACACATCCTGCACCAGCTCCTTCTTTGGATTTGGATCCATCGAAGTAAAGTGACCATATCTGAGCTTCATTGGTAGTGTTTGGCACATTTGGAAAAGTTGTTGACTGAGTACAGGTCATGAGCTCTGATTGTTGCTTCAGATCGGTGATGGGGGAAGTTTCAGCCATGAAGTTACCAAAGAAGGTGTTCATTCCCTGCATTTCAAGTGAATTAGTAGCTACGGTAAAAGGTTCGTTTGGGTCATTCAGATCTATCACGGTATGCTTCAGATAATGTTCACGGTTTATCCTAATCTTATTTGGCTACCCATTTTCTGGTAATCACAAATGAGACCAATCTGTGGAAAAGTACCCATGCATCTATTCAAACCAGTCCCCGCTCAAGAAAAGACCATAGACTTTAGGGATGTCAACAACAATGATGTCAATAATTTGGTGAACCTTAGGATTAGAAGATAACCTAACCAAAACATTCTTAAGTTCGTTGTTTACCTTAACGTTCGTCTGATCGAGCTAAATGATTTTAAGACTAGAATGATGAACTTTTGCGTTAATTTTTTGGAAAACAGATAAAGGCATAACATTTGATGATGCGCCAGAATCCAGAATCCAGCATGCAATTATGTACATTTCTATTAAAAATTTCAAAAGTTAATAAGAAAGGTGGGACATTTTTGCAAGTTTTAACAATAGAAGCCTGCTGATTTTTTGTCACTGTCCCAGAAACAATTTTATCTACATTTGATATAGTTTTTTTAGTCAGGTCCCTTTTGCTTGGAGGTTTGGATGTCATTTTAGTAGGGATATTTTGGGCTGTTTTAGAACTGATTTCTGCATTTTTCTTGCTGTTAAGATCGTTGTTCTTACTTTTTTTCTGCGATATTTTGAAGCATTTTCTGCAGAATAAGAGGAAATTTCAAAAGCTCGTAAACATAAATATTAGCCCACAATTACTTTATATCTTCAATCAAGTCATATTCTAAAACTAGGGCTGCTAAACTCTATTTTATTTCAGCCTGTTTTGATTGTTTTGAAGGCACATTATTACTCATTTCGGAATATGGTTTTCTCTGTGCTTTGCTTCTCGTGTTGTAAGGGTGAATAATTTCAAAATTTGCTTGAAAGATACTGTCAGAAAAATGTCCAAGGATATTGGGAGATGACTCCTCTTCTTTAGCTACTTCTTATTCAACTATGCCTTCAAAAATTTCAGGGGGTACAGAGTTATCATGTGCTTCAAGGATAGTTTGCAGAGCGTATTGTAAGCTTTCAAAATTAATACCTTCAGGGGTAGGATTTAGCCGGTTGGGGGGAAAAGGTTTTCTAAAAGGAGTTTTAAAAATTCCTTTGCTTGAGGATGCTTCTTCGACCAATCTCTTCAAGTCTACATCTTGATTCGATAATATTTGGACAACCTTTTGCAAACTTTCTAAGTCTAGAGTTTCTGGTTGGCTTTTGGGTTGGAGAGGCCTTGCAAGGATTTCGATTTTCATTTTAGAGGATGAAGCTGTTTCAACTTCACTATTGAGATTTCCTTTCAAACTTAATATGTCCTTTTTGATTTGGCTCGCCTCCTCGAAGGCTTCCAGTAATATAGACTTTTTAGACCTTTTAACCCAAATTGCTATATTATTATGCAGGGATTTGGTGTAATATGCGACAATTAGACTTTCTGCAGGCATTGAATTTGCAGGAATTCAATTCTTTAACGTCATGAATCTTTGTTTAAAATCTTTTACTTTCTCCTTAGGGTTCATTTTTAGGCTGGAGAGTTGCATTACCAAGACTTCAAGGGTTTTATTGTCCCCAAACTTCTCTAAGAAATAGGTTTCGAATTTGTCCCAAGAGACAATGGCCTGGGGCTGCTGGGCGAAATACCATGTAGAGGAATTGCCCTCAAATGTATAAGGAAAAATTCTGCAAACTACATCTTCATGCTCTACACTTCGGAGTCTAATGGCTAGCATGCATTTTTTTATGTGAACTTTGGCAGATTGCTTAGAATCCAGATCAAATCTAGGTAACCATTTCTCTGGGTGTTTTGGCAATGGGTGTTGGGGTCCAGGTACAACCACGACATCCGGATCAAGGTATTGTCTGGCGTGATTGTTTTGGTTTTCCATGGGTGTAGGTGGTGTCGAAGGCCGAGATGGTTCAGATGAGGAACTGCCTTCATCAGAGGATTCTCCTCCTAAAGAGGATGAAGATGAATGAGGTGGAGAAGGTGGAATACTAGATCCTCCAACTCCAAGAGTAGGGGTATGGTCAGTATCTGTGGTATTATCTCCTAAAGGATCTAAATGTAGACCAGTTCCTTCAAGTTTCTCTTGGATATCTGAGAAATCTAAAGGTTGATTGAGAGGCCTACCAAGTTGTCTAAAACGGGCCAAAGCGCTGTGTGTCCTTAAGAGTGACTGACGAACAATTTCTTGTACATCGGCCCCTTGAGGGTTTGGTGTTACTGGCTCAACAAGAATCTCAGGATTTTCGTTCGAGGTAGTTATTGTTTTAGAAGTAACGTTGTTGTCTGAGCAAATACGTGTTACTACAGGGGAGCGAGTGTGTGGGGGTGGAGTTTTGGGACTTCCATGTGCCATCAATTGTATTCAGGCCCTCCTTCTAGCGCCATTTGTTGACAGGTGAAATTGACCATCCATCAACTTGAAGAACGAGTCCAGTCCGGGGTTTTCTAAGTAACCCAAGCCGTTTGGTGTAACTCGTTCTGACGAGTTTAATGGCTCCATTAGCCAATCTAAAATCCTAAAAGAAAAACAAACAAAAGAAAAAAATAACTAATTAATTGCTAAACGCTATATTATATATGTACATATGCTCTAATATAACTATTGTAGGCGTATTTAAGCAGAAAATATACAAATCTCAGTTATGTACATCATTTACAAATTGCAAGTTTTAATCGAAACTTATGAAATCAATGTGAAAATAATTTCTTTTAAGAAGTAGATAAAGAAAACACATTTAAATATTTTATGTTTTCTTTTATAAATCTAACTAATCTTGAATTGAATAAACTATGAAACATAGATGTGCATATAGTCAAAAGCTAAACTAAACATTCTGGTTTCACTAATATATAAATGACAAAAATTAGAAACGCAAATAAGCTAACCTGTTGTTAGTTCATGAGATGTATCCAAGCCTCTGTATGAATGAACAACATCCAACTTCCATGCCTACGAGATAAATCTGCAATAGACTTTATACTATGACTGTTTTGAATAAATTCATAAAAAGTATTGGCAATTGAGGTTTAATGACATAGCAGGGAACACAAATTGAACCTTGTGATCTTATGATCACAAATAATTACAACAAGACAAATCTGAGTGTAACGTATTGCATTTCATCACTCAACTAAAAATCAAAGATGAATCCTATCATTCGAATTGAAAATATGATCACAGTGTTAATATCTAGAGCAACAAATTATAGACGATATTTATAACATT
>ML847652.1:18131-40802 GCA_009831015.1 Picea engelmannii | reverse complement strand
GGACAACAATTTATCATTGTGGTTAAACATGAGGAATGGTCTATTTTGGAGGTTGATGCAGGACAATCTTTTCCTCTTGTGGTTAACAGAGGAAATGGTCCAGATAGTCATTCCTTAGGGTTTATACATTCTCTCCAAGGTGCACTTTGATTAGTGTAGGAAGAATGGCCCAAAGTGGGGAATGGTCCAGGCTCAACAATCAGGGACATACATTCCTTAGGGTTTATACATTCTCTCTAGGGTGCAATTTGATTATTGTAGGAAGAATGGCCCAAGGTGGGGAATGGTCCAGGTTCAGAAAATAGGACAGTTATTCTTCCTTGCTTGAGAAGAATAGTCCATATATCTCATTGTTCTAATCTGAGGGAAAATATTCTTTCAGATCTCACAGATGTGAGTGAAAGATTGGCTCAGATGATTCAGTTTATATCATAACATTGTTTCTTTGCAGGTTGATATCAGATGATTGTTATGAAGACTATATGACAGTAGATGTATACTACTATGGTGGATGTGTTCCACTGTTCATGACTATACGTTGCTGATAAAGTACTTGTGTGTTACTTGGTGTGGTAGTGTACCACTGGATTGTAGTTATGTACTACTATGGATATACACAGTTATGTTGTATTTTGTTTCGATTGCCTTGAAGACTATCAACAGTATTGGATGGATAATCAAAGGACAGAGATTTCCCAGACGAAAAATGGTTCAGAACATTTACTCTTCTAGATTAGAAGAATGGCTCTTGTATCACTCTGTGGAGTGATCATCATGTCTGATTACTTATATAGAGTATGGTTTCAATAAATGATGCAGCTGATGACACTGATGATGATGATGGTGCTCATGATCTAGTCATGATATAGTCTATACAACTATGTTGATGCTACCGGGTGAATGGTATGGTTTTGTGCTCAAGACCATTACCTGTAATACCTCCCTAACTAGGAGGGAGTGTTGATATTATGGTAGTTGTGGGAGGTATTTACCTCCATGTGTAAACTTGATGAATATAGAATACTCCGGGAAGCAAGAAGAAACCCTAATGAGTTGGCTAATAACCCTAGAGGACTTGTTTGCTCAAGAAGATAATTTATATTAGGTTATTAGCCTCCAAGAGAAGAAGTCAGATAGAAATAATAATATATATTGAACATATAGATAGACAGAATGAGAATTCGGCCGAGGCAGTTAGCCAGAATTAGTATAAATACAGGAGGCCATTTCTCATTTTGGCAGGAAGTCTCAAAATTGCAGAGCAACAACTTGTGCGCACTACAGTGCCCAGTCTTGTGCGTAGGTTTGAGGAGATTTGCCATTGTAGCTACTGCAACTAGCAGATCATGTTTGTCTTGGACTATCTCTTGGCTAGGGTTTGGAACATCTGATCATCTCTTGTTGGTGCACTATCCTTGGGGAAAGGTGCGCTACCCTTTGTTTGGCTATCTAGCCTAGGGTTTTCTTCTGGAGTGATTCTCTGTCAAGGTTAAGGTGCTCGGAGGGTGGCTTTGGCCTATGGTTGGGTGACAATAGAGATATTGTCAATGGTAAAACAAGCACTTCCATTATATTCTAACACACTCATGGGGCCATGTATGGTGATACCTCTGGACTCCTAGAAAAGGAAGGAGATGCACTCATATGGGGAAATGTGTATCAAATGTTTAAAAAGAAGAAGTTATCCATTGATGTCAGAGACCAAGATGTATTGAAAATATTCAAGAACATTAGTAGATCTGGGATATTTAGACTAGCAATGCATGATGATGTGTTACCTTGCACTGATGCCATCACATGGATATCGAAGCACATATATTTGGGGAACATATATGTTTGTAACTCTAGAAGGGAACCCATAGCATCATTTCAGCACAAATACTTAGAAAAATGTTATCATCTCGATAAAGGGACTAAGAATATGGACAACTAACTTCTCAATGATTTTGAATACATGACCAAGGAGTTATTCCCTAGGTGTTACATGCCAGACAAACAATTCAAACTTAGACCCAATGGAGCGTACCCTACGAATACACTAAGTAGGCCTTATCAATACATAGTAGTCATGCTATGCATGCTATATAGGGAGAAATATTCCTCCCATTTCTCTCTGTCATACATGCCACTAATTTATTATTGGACAGAAGAAGTATTATAATTTAACCAGGATGAAATATTGTCATCCAACCTGACAGAATCCATCGCTGTAGTTGTATAAGATAAGCTAGGAACTTTCCCAAGTTCCCACATGTCTTCATACCTATTCGACATCATATGCATATCCCACCAATATCCAAATATGGGGTGGAAGTGGAAACCATCAGACGAAGCCATTCACATATACTACAAAGTGCTCTAGGAACACAAGTACAAGACATAATACCAAAATATTTGTGAGCACTTTTTGGCTGCCCCGTATGAGTTCAAAATTTTCACACTATCCCCATGTATGACTGAAAAAATGATAGTTGTCATAAAAAGGATTGTGGATCGGTACCTTATGGAACATAGTACTTATATCAGGGTGTACGATGCCATGAAAGTCCCCCATATCCTCCCTCGATTTATACCACACAAGTTAGTACTCCAATGTAGATTTAACCTTGTACAATATTTATTGCAAACATATTTTTAGTAAAAGAAAAGAAAATATATAATGGAAAATACAAACATTACACAAAGATTTTTCCCCTGGAAACCCAAACTGGGAAAACCAACATATTCTATATTCATTCATAGTGCTACATTGTTTACAATACAATATACATATAGGAGCCAACGGCATCCAAAACCCTAACCCAATGACCTGGATTAGTCAACAACCCTAATTCCTTAACCGTAAATAGAAAACCATCGACAAAAAAAACATGTGTCGAAAACACACCCAATAATGGACACTAAAATCGAGGAAACAAAAAATGAGGAAACATTGTGACACGTTTTTCGAGGAACAAAAAATTCTCTAGGGCATTTCCCTTGAATCCCTGCGTAGGGGGATTTCACCCCCCAAGGGGGGCTTGGTGCCCCCCACCCCCCTCAAACTACTACTCGTTCAAAGAATATAACACATACCCAACATCCAAGAGGTGGCATATCAAGCAATGATCCATATAGTATGAGAAATGTTATACCGAGGTAAGAAGGAAATACACCCACCACTCCCACTATACATTGGTGTCTACTCATTTTTTAACACCAAGAAAGCATAGGAAGAAGTAAACACCCTACTCTCATATCATTTTGGAGAGGATAGGTTCAAGAGACATGAACCAAAGGGATTCATAAAAGAACATTTCAATAAGGTAGGATTTCCTTGGGAATACACAACAGAAGTTTGGGACGAAGAGGAGATACATCACAGTGCAAGAAATTACAACAAGTTCACCTTCAAAAGATGAGGCAAGCACATAGGAAGTATTGCGGATGAGAATAAATCATGAGAAGAAGATAGAAATATAGTAGTGAAAGAAGTGACAAACTCGGTATTCCATTTAGACAAAATGATGTACCCAACCTGAGGAAGTTCATATACGACAAATCATTATGCAAAATTGTACACGAACAAGAGAAGAAGGTACATGTAACAAGGGGGAACCCAATTTCAGTCATTACATAGATCCCCGTAACATAACACATAAGCAAGGATCTAGTAGCCATAGCCTCATTTGGATCTTCTTTTTGGAATGCCATAGAGGATAACGTCCAAAATTTTCACCAACAAAATTTGGTAAAAGAAGCAAGGATTAGGGAGCTTGAGGAGAATATTCAGTAGGTAAATATCGACAAGGGAGTCCTCCATATTTTCAAGGAAAACACAAAAAAATTTAGGAATAAGCTCGAAGAATCCCTTATCGATATGTGCGCTCACCTGCACATGTGCCAGGACTTAGCTACTATTAGCATAAACCAACATAGCCTTGTGTAAACCAATCTCACTCAAATCAATATTATCCAGGAAGGCATGAACAACATTGATACATGGATTGAAGAGAACCTAGATGCATTTACATATCTATATCGCCCCTCACCCAGGGAAATAAAAATCGACACCTATGCACTATAATTCTACCAACAACTAGGACAAAAGGAAAAAAAAAAGAAATGAGAAGCTCAATAGCAATCTATTTATGCATACACAAAGTAGTGCAATAACTACTCAAGTTGTGCTAACTTCACCAGCTAGAGGAGCTTGGAAAAAGTCTTATAATGGAGGAACTGGTCGACAAGGTACAAGATAGCACAAGTCACAAATGAGGAGTCACCTAGAAAACCACCACAGTAACAACAAAACTCATATAAAAACACCTCATTCAACTGACAAAGGTCCATACTATGGTTCAAGAATTCATGACTATATTATCGAAAGATATGCATACCCTCAAAGACCACATGGAAATGCACGTGACCACCATAGAATAACTTGCATACCATAGAATTGTTTCTTTGCATGATCAGATGGAAATCTAGGTAGCATATCTCTGGGACAAGAACCCATAAAAGGAAAAAATAACAAATTCGAAATTCCTATTACCTGCTCATTATTTTTCCTTTTCTGAACTACTCCCAATTTTGTCTTTTCTTTGTACACTTGTCATTAAGAAGAGGGGAGATGAACAATTTTGTAATAGCTTCTTCAGGGGAATACAAAGAGTCACAAAATAGTTAGGAAAATGAGTATAAATAAAAGAAGAGACCCATTTTTTAAGGGCTCTTCAAGCTTGTATAAACTCAAGAACTAATTCAAGGACATCTATTATGTTGATGAATATTGAGAAGCCCTCAAGGCCAGTTTTCGAAAGAGAGAACTTGTGTGTGTGGATGATTTTTTTGTGAACTTCTTCAAGTAGAATGTATTTTTATCACATGGACTATAAGAACAATTTTTGTTGATATACTAATATGATGCACACAATGTCATGTTACAATATTGTTAATCTTTATTATATATTTAAGTCCTGAGCTCATGAGTTTTTAATGTATGTAGAAATTTAATTTAGAATTTTCTGGTTATATGTATGTGTTCTCATGTTTCTAACTTTGAACCTTCATTTCAACTATCTATGTGGGGTTCCTGGTAGAGTTTAATTTCGTTTACAACTTATTTGGTCACTATAGTTTTCTCCTACCTAGGATAGCATAGGATAGATTAGTAGTAGATTATATTTATTTTCATACATAGTCTTCATCTATATCTTTGCATTGCATAACCATCCATTTTCACCCTCATAACCAACAATCGAAGTCGGGCCAAATTCTGGATGGGTCTTATAAACCAAATGGTTCATAGTCTAATTTGGATGTGCACCGGGGATAACCTCTTATTGTTGCATGGTGAATTCATCCTCATCAACACTACCCATTGATACCACTGATATGGTTTTATCTCAAAGTTCAAAGTATTTTTCCATTTGGGTCACCTAGGTAAATACCTTTGTACCATCAAACTTATTTAATTCAATCTTGGGAAATTTGAAGTTAGGACCCCCATCATAATTAACTCCACTGTTAAAGTTAAATCCACTAGAAAATTACTTATTATCGATAGGTTGTTCAATCAGAATACTACCTTTATTTTATTGAGTTCCTTGAATTTTGATACCTTCTTTAGAGACTCTATCATATAGAGCATGAAAAATCATGGAAGACAAGGAATTTTGTAATTTCTTCATGGAATTTTGTATATTTTCATCCATCTTATTTTTCATGTCATCCATCTTCTTATTTATCTTATTTTCCATGTAATTCATATGTTTTTCATCTCATTCTTATTCTCATTCATCTTCTTATCCATTTTGTTTTCCATTTCATCCATATTTATTTTCATAGTCTCATCCATATTATGTGCCATTTGTTCCCTATTTTCAGTGATCCTCTTTTCCATCTGGCTATAAATCTCATCAATTTCATCTTGAGTTATGGTTGAACTTTCTGGAGGTTTAGCGGGTGAAGTAAATTTTGGAGGAGCCTTGGGAACCATGTAAGAAAATAATAACTCTCCTCTTTTTCCTCTTTATTACAAATTTTGAATTGCCAAAAACAAATCTTCCAATAAAAATTTATGCCAATTGTAAGTTACGTACCTTTTAAGCCCTTAATTTGGAGTTTGTCCACCTAGCAAACCTTCCTTATGATGTATTTCTGAAATTTTGGCCCTTGTAAGTATGAAATTTCGACCTGTAGTAATTTGAAATGTATTATTTTCAATTCCATAGGTTTGACCAAAATTGGATGTGTCAAGTGAAAATTAGGGTAACTTTCCCAAGCCTTTCTAATTTTTTTCCTTTCCGAGAGAGCGGACTTGTACAGAATGCCACCTGTCCAATATTTGATACCATATTTTCAATTTTCTACCATAAATACTTTGGAATGTCCTATTTAAAATGTAATAGGTCTCAAATAATTTGGTTTCCTTTGAAGAAGATATGATTATTTTACTTGGAACACATGTTTGAGACTAGTTATAGGACTAGTCAAAAACTTTATCTTCCATAGAGTATATTTATGAAAGTATAATGACCCAAAAGCTAAAAATTTTACCAGATATACATCGATATGTCTTATAAATAAAATTCATGTTTCACTATCCGTCCCATAAAAAGAGTTATAGAAAAAATTATAAGACGACATGATTGGAGAAGAAAAACCCTAAGATCGATGCTCTGATACTAGATGTTATGATCCAACACCTTAAAAATGATAAAAATCCAATGATTACAGTCCACTTCGAGGGGGAAACCTAATTTTACAATATATCAAATTCATAATACAATATGAGATGAGAAAATATGATCCTAAAACTAAGTCTCCTTGTTATATATGTAGGAGACAAAGGGTAAAATTAAAATGAAAGAGTGCAATGAAGGGTTCTAACTGACATACAAATATAACACTAGAAATGTAATAATTCAACGTACATGTCTTAATAAAGGGGTTTGTGCATAACACGGGGCTTTGTGTGGGGCTTTGTTTAGGGCTTAAATTTTTTATCACACACATAATATGGCATCACATTTGAAGAGGCTCCAGAATCAGCTAAACTATTATGGGTGTTCTGATTGAAAATATCAAAAGTTAGGAGAATTGGAGGTGTTAAGGACTTGTATGTTTCCTAGAAAGTGCTTCATTTATTACTGCTTTTTGTGCACCATTATAATTTGTTTTACTCATGGTCTTAGCAATATTAGAGGGTGTTGAGTTGAGAAAAAGGTATAAATATTCTCCTTATTTCTATGGTTTATGATACATTCTTGATTGAATTTTCTATTAATTCGAACCAATTAGGAAAGAAAATGATTAAAAAGTCGTTAGGAAATATTATTGAGTGATATTAGATATTTTATGAACTTTGGTTTGAATTTTTTGATTTCATTGCAGAAATGGATGATTGTTGTTAACTCAAGATGGTTAAGGAGATCATGAAGATGCACAGGTCATTAAAGATTGAATAAATCAGGCACAAAACATTTTTAAAGAAGATTGACTCTTTATTTTGTAATCCTCATAAATAGTAAAACCAATCCTGAGGATATGTCAATCCTCATGATAGCTTAATTTACTTATTTCATTGTAATATAGAAATGATAGTGAACAATAGAGAGATATCCAACCATTTAGATCTCTTGATTGTTGACATTATGTGCAAGCAATCCCATTATAAATGATTCACCGGTTATGGAATTAATGAAAGCTTCAAGAATTTTGAGCATCTTTACATACTGAGTTTTTCGTAGCAGTACCTTCTGAAGACTGTGGGCCCAGTCGCAAGGAGTTACTGTCTCATCTGTAATCGTATAAATTTTGTTTTAGTTCTATGATTTGAATTCCCTTGCAACAGTTAAGATAAATTCGTGAGTGTGTTGATTATTTTATGAATTGGTTATGTTGTTCAATTATAGAGGATAGATGTTTCATTTCAATATTGTCGATTGTTGTTCCATTTCCAATTGTTGTTAGTTTAGCGTTTGAGAATGTCTTTCATTTTCACATACGTTGTTTCTTTTATTAAGTTCACATTTGTTGTTCCTTTCTCTTAATTCACATTTGTTGTTCCTTTTTCTTAATTCACATTTGTTGTTCTTTCTTAAATATGCAGTAGATCAATGTTCTTTTTCCAGGAGGTTAATTAACCATTGAGAGATTGATTCATTAAGTGTTTTTGCAGATTAAATTATCGTTCCTTAGATAAATGAATCTAGTAAGTTGATTGAAGCTTTGATTCATGGTGTTTTATTGATCAGATCACAATTATGTTAAGTGAGTTATTAGTTTTAGAGTTTTTAATTAATGCATGAAGATTTTATTATTGCAGTAAACTAGATAGACTCAGATTTTCTTTAACTAAATTATCTACACGATTTAAACCTCTGCGACTATCTGCATAGACTTTGCTGACATTCTTGAAAGAGAAGACAAATCCTCGGCTAATAAATTAATGTCATACTAAGGTTGTTTTTAGGACATCTTTAGAGCCCAACATTTTGGCGTCGTTTCCCGGGAGAATGTCAATATAACATAGGTTGCGTCTCTAAAGGATGAGGTATTGAAAGCAGAAGGTAAGAACCTACGTAGGCAACAAGTAAAATGATTATGCCAACCCCTACTTTCAGCTAATGCATAGAGTTTATATAGGTGCATAGAATTTGTATTAGTGTGTATGAATAAGAAGAAAGAACCTGAAAAATTAAAACCCCCCCAAAAAACTACAAAATCCCAGGGCCCGGTGCCCCCTGCAAGGAGAACTTTCATAGATGAAATTATCCAAAAAGTTGAATCTCAAGCCTCGATTGGACCTCGAAAAGGATCCACCTGAATCCATCAAGAAACGAATTCACCAACTACAACTCATGCTGAGGTTCATAGTGGAACTGAAGGGGTTGAACAAAGTTTTCAAAATACACATACTCCACTTTCCAGTCCTTTAGACGAGGAAAATTCTTGTAATTTGAAAGAAGGAGAAGGGGAGACTAGTGGAATTGCTGAGGAAAATTCACCAGCACTTGAGCCTGGATCTCCCGTGATCCTGATAGGAGAAGGAATACCTGAAATCTCAGATATAGGTAGCACAATTAAATCTCCTAAGGGACCAAGTAATCAACCACCCCAAATAGAACATCCAGACCAAGAAATCCCTAAAGGATATTGACACATATTATACCAAATGGCATAGCCAAATCAACCGCGAAACCAAACTTCCACATTGGAATATCCTATATTTGATCCAGTTTATAATGCCCCAATGAAATCCATTCCACTACAGAATCTTCCAAACTTCCATGGATTGATATCAGAGGACCCTGACGCATTCTTATTCGAGTTTGATGTCCTTTGTAGAGGATATGAATACACCTATGAACCCCATAAACTGAAACTATTTCCTTCCACCTTGAAGGGATCAACTTTACGATGGTTCATGGGACTAGGAGGAGGAACTATAAATTCATGGAATAAAATGAAACAAGCCTTCCTTACGAAATATCAAGATTATTGTAGAATCAGGGATTTGAAGGATGAAATATTTAAAATGACTTGCAGAGATCACCTTATGGTACACTACCATGTGAGGTAATTAAATCCACTCTAATAAAAGGTATGAAGGATGAATCGGTAGAAACATTGAATTTAATGGGAAAAGGTTATATTTATCAAGAAACTTATGATGACATTGTCCAATTGTGCATCACGTTTTCACATGGAAGTACACAAACTAGATCGTGAATATGGGCTCCTATCACCAAAAGTAGTAACATTACCAGCAGGAGTGTCACCCGAGCAAAATTTGGTAATATTTTAGAAAATTTTCAAATGGACATTTGAGTACTCTTACTACACAATTGGATGTTCTATAGGTTAAACAGAAATAAGAAGAAGCAGAGCAATCATTGGCCATATTTTGTCCATGATGTAGAAGGAAACATGGTTCGAGGGAGTGTCCCTTGGATGTGGTTCAGAATTGCACCATATGTGACAAAGACCATGCGACAGAGCAATTCCCATCACTACCAGGACTAAAAGTTGTCTTTAAATAAGTAGAAGAGGAAACAAAACCGGTATATTTAATGTCTCAGTGTCGCCAATGGTCGGATCATCCCCCAGGTACACTACAAGATCCTTATTCTTTATTTTATGGATAGTATAATCAACAACGTAATTATGGAAACACATGGAAGAGCCAACCATTTGCTAACCCCACCTTGCAGTCCCAACCATATCCTACTGCACCCTGGACAAATCAACCAGTTGCTAATCCTACTTGGCCTAACTTGCAATAACCTACCCCATATTGGAAGAATTCAAATAATAACTCATATCCTTCACAGTGGACCAACACAACTTCCCAAGCCCCCAATTGGAATCAAAATTGTCAGTACCGCATGGGACTGACCAATCAACCCATGGGAATGGCTCCTCAAGATCTGCCCACTTTACAAGATCCACTTCAATTACCCTAGAAACCTCAACCTCAAATGCACCCTCAATTACCATCTCAACCCAACCCAAATCCTAATAACATACCAGTCCAACTCGTGCAAATTGTCGAGAATTTGGAGGGTGAAACCAACTCTGTAAGGTACAACAAACTTCAATTGAGATCAAGGCATGTAATTTCTCCTGAGGAAAGCAATGTTTTTCAAAAATAGGATAATGAGAATGATATCCAACCAACAATAAAACCATTGACTGTGGTCATAACATAAGAAGTAGAGCAGGGGGAAAACACATTCGAGTAACAAAATACTGATGACTATGTAATTCCTCCCCCCCCCCCCTNCCGAGAGTCTAATGATAGAAAAACCAGTTGTATATCCTAACTTTGATATTTTCGGGGAACTAAAGAATCTGTGTTAAAATCCCAGTCCTATAGGCTTTTCAAGATATTCTTGTTTATGCAAAACCAATTAAAGAATTATGTGGGAAGAAGCCCGTAAGGAAAACCAAAAATCCATCAACTGTTCATCTAGTAGGAACTTTGTCCGATATTATTCTAGGAAAGAAGGAGATAGGAAAATACACAGGCCCAGGGAATCCTGTGGTAACAGTTCAGATACAAGTTTTTTTTTTTCCAAATACACTGGTGGATTTGGGGGAAACCATCAATATTATGACCATCGAGACCTATAATGTCCTGGGTATAAACTCCTTCGAACCTACTTCAACTATGTTAGAATTGGCTGATAAATCGGTGGTTAAACGAGTCAACATGTTACAAGACATAGCAATATCGATCGACTCTTGGGAATACCCAGCTGTTTTCCTAGTTATCAACCCAAGAAGTAGACTCGATGGAAACCCATTGATATTGGGACAACCATGGATAGCAACAACAAATGCATACATCAGATGTATCACAAGCAACATGACAATTTCTAGAGGAAGTGCTACACAAAACCTTATCTTGTATCCTCCAGCTAAACCAAGTCTACCTATCATACATCAGTAGTTGTAACCACCTAGATATACAGAAGAAAACCTACGATCTCCTCTCAGACTGGAAGAAGATCTTGGGCTCAAAAAAAACCTGGAAGATGATGTGATCAATAGCTTCATTAACAACCCAACCTCTATAGGCAACCCAACTTGTCAAATTCTAAAAGTTGTTTTAGATAATGAAGCACAGGGAGATCCTTTGGAAGAATTGATGGAGCAACAGATTCCCACTACTATTTTCCATAAAAACATTTCAGTTGAAATCACACCAGGGATATTTTTGAACATTAATGCCAATTTGAATGAGCAACAACAACAAAAATTGATTCAGATCCTTTCTAAATATCAACAGGCTTTTGCTTGGGAGTATCCTGACATGAACAACATTGATCCCCAACTCTGTACAGATCATATCTATATTGAAAAAGATTCCTGACCCATCCAATAACCCCAATAAAGATTGAATCCTCATCTCAGGGACATTGTTAAAGAAGAATTATAGAAACTGTTGGATGTAGATTTCATATATCCTATTTTAGACAGTCGGTGGGTCTCTCCACTAGTAATTGTCCCTAAGAATAATGGGAAGTGGAGAATTTGTGTAGACTACACAGAAACCAATAAAGCTACCTAGAAGGACCACTTTCCCTTACCTTTTATTGATCATTTCCTTGATACTTTAGCAGGGAAGCAATTTTTCTCCTTCCTAGATGGCTTCAGCGGTTATAATCAGATTTATATTGTTTCGAAAGACTAGGATAAAACTACATTTACATGCCCTTGGGGTACCTTTTCATATCAAGTGCTTCCCTTTGGATTATGTAATGCTCCAACTACATTCTAGAGAGCTATTTTAAGCATATTTTCTGATTTAATTAATGAAGGACTTGAAGTTTACATTGGTGATTTTACCCCTTATGGCACAGACTTTGATCAAGCTTTAAGAAATCTGGAGAAGGTACTGGAATGATGCATTGGTACCAGGATATGTTTGAGTCACGATAAATTCCATATGATGATGAATGAAGGTGTGGTACTAGGACACTATGTTTCTACATATGGAATCAAGGTAGATCCAGCAAAAATAGAGGTAATCCTTAATCTGCCTACACCGCGTACACAGACTGAGTTACGTAGTTTCCTTGGCTGTGAAGGATATTATCGCAGATTCATAGAAATATTTTCAAGAATAGCTTCACCTTTACATGCTTTAACTGGTAATGTGGAATTTCAGTGTTCTGATAAGTGTGATGTTGCATTTACATAACTCAAAAGGTTAGTTTCAACCACACTGGTGCTAAGAGGACCGAACTGGAAATTACCATTTCACATCTCTTCAGATGCATCAGATATCGCTATAGGCTTTGTCCTTGGACAGAAAGAAGACAAGAAACCTTATTCTATTTATTTTATTAGCAAACATGTTACTCCTGCCGAATTAAATTACACAGTAACATAAAAAGAATTTTTAGTCGTTATACATGCTATTAATAAATTTCACCACTATATAATAGGCTATCCAGTTATTCTGTATACTGACCATTCTGCTATCAAATATTTAGCCAACAAAACAATTACTAATGGATGGGTTACTTGGTGGTTATTTCTATTGCAATAATTAAACATCATCATTAAGGATCGGTCGAGAAGAGAGAATCTTGTTGTAGATTTATTGTCTCGTGTACCCAAAAGAGATAACTCCTTGACAGTTGAAGACCAATTTCCAAAAGAACACTGTCACTATTAAGATTCCTTGGTACGTTGAAGTGGTGAATTATCTGGAAGCTGGGAAATTACCAGCACACCTATCATCAAGATAAAGGAAACTAATCGTTCAACGCAGTGCACGGTTCACCTGGATTAGTGGATATATTTTCCACACGAGGTCTGATCTTCAGATCCGAATATGTGTTAGAGACGATGAAATTTTTGATGTATTAAAGGCAGGTCACAACGAGCCCTGTGGCGGATATTTTGTAGACTACAAAACTGGGCATAAGGTTTTACAAATGGGAAACTATTGTCCCTCAATATTCAAATATGAAAAGAGGTATGTCCAGGCCTACGACAACTGTCAAAGGATGGGTCAACCACACCAAGTTGATGACATTCCCCTACAAGCACAAGTGGTGGCAGAACCTTTCGAAAGCTGGGCACTGGATGTTTTTGGCCCCTTAAACCCAAAATCAAACCAGAAAGATTATATAATAGTTGCAATAGACTATATGACCAAGTAGGTAGAAGCAGTAGCCTTGCCAAATGCAACTGAGGAAGTAGTCATTAAGTTTTTTTTTGAAATATTTGTATGCTATGGATTACCCAGGGAAGTAATCACTGACAGAGGGTCGCAATTTATAGCACATAAAATCACGTCCACTCTATGAAATTATCACATTAAACACAGAGTTACCTCCCCATATCACCCACGGGAAAACATACAAGTGGAAAGTACCAATAAAGTCTTGGAGGCAATATTGACAAAAACAGTTTCGACAAACTGTAAAAATTGGGCAGTCGAGCTTCCAAATGCCTTATGGGCCTATCGCACAACATGGTGTAACACTACTGGCTACTCTCCTTATAACCTAGTATTTGGCAAAGACCCTATCTTTCCAATTGAATTTGAGATCAAGACTCTAAGAATGGCCCAGGAAATTGGACTGGATCTTATAGAAGCACACACAATGCTTACAACAACTCAACAAGTTAGATTAAGCACACTTGTTCTCCCTTTAGCACAAAGTTGTTATTCAACAGCAAAGAGCTAGCTGGAACGATAAGCATTTCAAGAAGAAATCCTTTCAGAAAGGTGATTGGGCGCTTCTCTATGGTTCCATATTTCAGGATTTTCCTGGGAAATTGTAGACGAGGTGGATGTGACCATATGAAATCAATGAAGTTCATTATAATGGAACTATCACTTTAGTTACCATTGACGGGTCTGGTTCTCCTTTTCTGGTAAATGGACATCGACTACGACTCTACCATCAGCCGCTTTCAAAAGAATCATTTTTCCAAGAAGTGAGTAATGATCCTACTGTTCATATTTTAGTTGGCTAGGGAGGTAACCCAATAGCTTCAGTACCATGAAATTGTTGTCTTTCCAGCATTGTACATATTGTATATAGTTTTGTTTAAAGATTTGATTGAATTTTTAGGTTTTTATTTTTCTAGGAAAGTCACTATAGAAATATTTGGAGAACAAAAACCCGAAAAGATGATTGTAATGAATATAATTAGCACTCTTTTCTGTTCCTTATTCAAAATTAAATTTCTCATGTCTCACTTTGAAAAATCCATCGAATATAAACCGTGTTTTACACAAGATATGAATATGTCATGTTCTGCAACAAAATGTTGGGTGACTACACTAAAAGAATGCGCAGCTGTAGTAAATAGAAAATGAATGCATGACACTAACAAACCATCCAATACTTCGATCATTGAATAAACCTACCCATAAAAATTTAATGAATTTTGTTGATGACTAATCAATCCTAGATACGCTAAAACAAAAATTTCTGTGGGAGGTTTCCAACTACTTATTTGGTTGGTTAAAATTTGAACATCATCATTGTCGTTCATTCGAACGTAACAATTGTCATTCCCTTTGTTGCGATTGTTGTTCCCTTTGCGGGTAGTGTCATTCATTTGAACAGAACAATTGTTGTTCCATTTGTTGCTATTGTTGTTCCCTTTGCGGGTAGTGTCATTCATTTGAATGGAACAACCGTCGTTCCCTTTGTTGCAATTGTTGTTCCCTTTGTGGGTAGTATCGTTCATTTGAACGGAACAACTGTCGTTCCATTTTGCAAGTCGTATCATTCATTCAAATGTAACATTCTCTGTTCCCTTTTTCGCAATTGTTATTCCTTATTTCCGAGTGGAGTTGTTCATTCGAAAAGAAACAATTGTTGTTCATTTTTGCAGTTGTTCCTGTTGTTGTCTCCTTTCCTTTGGAAGTAACTATTTTTCACCAACAACACGTCCTTCTGATACGTTTAGCCGCTCCTTTGGGTACGAACTTCACTAACTAATTTTCAGCAGCATCATTTCTAATTATCATAGTAACGATTTGTCATTTTCTTTTTTTTGACTATCTAGCATACCTTATCTAATTGTTTTTGGATTGATTTCTCCGAATTATCTTAATATTGTTCATAATCCTCAACCACCATAATTCGTTTCTTTCCCCTATATATACATATACTTGAATGATAATTTTCCTTTACATCATAATAAGGAGTCTAAGGCACAGTTTTACTTGGCATTCTTACACTTCTTACGCCATCCCACGCTCTTAAGGAGTAGATGAGCCTCCCTTAATAAAGCCTAAAAAAAAAGAAAAAGGAAATAATAATTAAAAAAATAAACTTCTCCCACAAAGGATAGGGGTCTCATCATGAGCCAACCTACCACGATCATAAGAGAATAACATAAGTGAAATTACCACTATGGCTACCACACCAGGGCCATGGCCTTTGGCATTTAGCGTCAAAGGACAAGAGGTCTCATCACGAGCCGTCTTGTTCACTTAGTTTATGGTCTAGTGAGTGGCATTGTCATTATCTGGCTACCAAACCAAGATCGAATGAAGAGTGGAAATCCTATAACAATTTTGAGTTCGTCGAGGTTATTGGTCTTCCTGGGTTATCGCTCTTTATTATCACTGCTTTTGGTTGGAGGGTTTTTGTTTGTCTTGAGTGGATGGCTATCTTCATGCACTGTCACTAAATCCAGTCTCTGGATTTCATGTGTTTAATGATTGGAGGTTTTCTGCGTGATTATGTTTTTTTCACTTTAGCATTGGTTGATTCCACCACCAAGGGTCACAAAACGAGGTTCTTGTTCTTCCTAGGGCCTTTCTTACCTTTGTGTTGTGATTGCTGACCGAAGAGCATGAGGGTTATACCCTGCGTGTGTTAAATAACCTTTGTCGGGCCAAACTAGAGCCCTACCTTTCGGTTATGGCCCATGTCATGGATTTGTTCCCGACCACGAAAGAGTCGTGGTTCGTCCTGTATACACCGTGGCCTTGGAGTTTTTTCCATTACAAGGAGTGGCTCTGCTCTCCCCATGTTGACTATGGAACAACCTTGTCCCTCCAGTCTAGAAATTGTTCAAGAAGACTAGCCTGGCCTGTTGTTTTACGACTCGATTTTTGTTGGATGGTTGTATAATTGTCGACTATTTTGAGAACAGACTCGCCCAGTTGGTCATATGTCAATCGTGTTGTTATGACATTTGGTTACTTCTCCCATGATAATAAGGATAAAACTTTCATTACCAGTTGCACTTTCAAAGCACACAATTACTCCCCTTATGTTGATATCTTGGTTTTGTTAATGGAAAGGGCCTCTGCCCTGATTCGATTGGATGCATGGGTATGCATCATTACTACAACTTGTTAGGTTGTTGATTTTTTAAGACAGTGGCGAGTTGTTTGGTAGCTACACAGTGACTAGTATTTTCACTGATGATTATTTGAATTTTTAGCTAGCATTGGTGAAAATTCTTGATGTTTCTCATGTCGTGTTGTGTGTTTACAAAATAATAATGGTCGTGGTAATTGTGGTTTTCTCTTGGGGTCGAATGATTATTGAACCGGATGACTTTGGGAAATATATCCTTATGATTATTTGATTGTTTAAGCTTGAAATTGCGCAGCATAGTTGATCAAAGTTGGGATAAATCGAAGTAATATTGTGTTGGTTTGATGACCCAACAACGAGTTGAGCTACTGTAGTGACTGTGTGTTTGGTTTGGTAAAATGGAAATATTGCATCATTTTTTTTTGGGTGGCTCCGCACTGTGTATAGTATGGATAGCTTGGGTTTCACAAAGTTTTAATCATGTTTATCGATCATTTGTTATGAAGGGCATGTTGTTGAGGATTTTTCATATTGGATGGATGGCCCATCTCTTTAAGCCACATTAAATTTTTTTTTTACATAGTGGCAGAGTTACATTGCCTAGGCAAATTACCCTGTGCATAAGTTGGGTCTAAATGGTGACTGTGGGTTATATGATAATTGTCAAATCGGGTGTGGCATTTCGGTCTTGATTATTATAGTTATTGTTATATATGTTCAATGAATGTCATTTCATTTAAATGATGGTCTTGATTGCAGTGATAGCGACTCCATTGGTAATTTGAAAACATGACTTTTGAGTATTATGGTGGATTGAAGAAATGCATAGGCAGTGGTTGATTTTGATAGTTACAGATTGGAAATGGGTGATGTTCATAAATTGTTATAAAATGCAGACAGTGTGAATGAAGGGAACATAACCTCTCACAAATTGTGTGGAATACATACTGTCTTGTGATGGCACTGTGTTGGATATTTGATCATTGGACAATGAACTAGTTAAGTACAAAGAAATGGTTATTTGGTCATGATGATTGTTGGTTGGTGCATCTGTTCTTACTACATAATGTTTTATGGATCACTTGATTAATTTTATGAACAGTAATCATTATCCTCCCCTTCCATCATTTCACTTTCTGCTAATTACAAACCCTTTCACCTCACACATTCATTTTTTCACTCCCTATTCTGAGATCGATTACAGTCAAGAGAATTTATGTGTTAAAGTGGATGTAAGTGGTAGTGTCTTGTGTGGATTGCAATGAGGTTTTATTGGTTTTCTTTACAATTGATTGTTGTTGTCATTGAGCAGTGACCAGGTCTTCTCCCCTTTCATTATATCATATTTTCTCTCAATACAAACCCCTCACATATCCCAGAACCCTTTTTTTCACCCCCCTTTTCATTGATTAACCGTAAAACAATTTGTAGGGATTGGATTGCATGAGCCTGATACATTCTGAGCCAAATCAATTTCATATTTTTAAGAGTTGTCATGTATGGTTATTTAAAATACTATTTACTAATTGATCACACATGCAGGATGAGTTTTTTCAGTCGAGGAAGCCATGACCAAGGAAATAGAGGTAGAAGTAACTGGAACCGAGGCCCAAGAAGGCCCAGGTTCTCCATACATTTTGACGTTGATTCAAAAGAGCTTGGCCAATTGTTTCATGCCATATTTGTTAATTGGATTGGGCAGGGAATAGTCCAACCTAGGCTTGAAAGTCCTCCTTTCCAAGCCCCGCAAGCCCCCGGTATCCCTGTACCTCCTCATGTCTCCTTTCAACCTGAGGTCCCTGAAAGTGATGGATGGTAGGAGATCATCCACCCAACAGTCTCCCAACATCGTGGCTATCCCAACTTGTCTTTGCCCGCTCCTCCACCGGTTAACCCCATTTCCCAAGATGCCCCTGACCACTCGCTAGTGAAATCCTCCCATGCTAGCAAGAGATTAAAAAATGAGGACCACCATGCCCTTGATAAAAAAAAATTCATTGTTTCCCCCTCCTCACCCTACAATGGCTCTAACAAATCCGTGTCTTCCCAAATGCATTTGAGGGATGATTGTTTCCCTGTGATCAGAGAGATTAAGCCTAAAGGCTCAGCACAACTAAAGGAAAATTCAGGAAAATCAAGAGGTGACAACAACAATCAAGGAAGGGTTGCATCACAAACTAGGAAATATGGTTTCTAAGTTTTTATTATATCTATTGTTTTATGACAGTTGACTTTGGGGATCTTTGGACAACATGTTTATTTTGGATATATGAGTATTATTTTGAAATAATTTCAAATTTCATGAGTTTTAATTGCCAAAAGTGAATATGTTGATGGGAGGCACAAGGAGGTGTCTTTTACTTAACTAATGGTTATGTTATGATTGTTATGAACCAAAGGGAGTTACAAGGGGTCCCACCTACTAGTTATTATTTAATTATGACTCTTAATTATAATTCTTACTCTCCCCCCTAACTAAAGTTAGTTGAGTCTTTTAATTAACTTAACTAATGAGTTGGTTCAAATACCTCAACCAATTCTAATTTGTTAAAAGAAAGGAGAGAGGGAGGAACAAAGAGAGATAGAAGCAGAAGCATGCTAAGGTTTTCTCTTTGAGTTTATGTTGAGATAGTTCAGTTTTCATTCATTCATATATTCATCACATCCTAATTATATTTTGTGATAGAAGGGTCTTATTGTAGACAACAATATTTAGGGTTGAATCAAATCATTCAGACACTTTTGTTTCAGAGGTGTTGACCTATCCTTGATAGTAGGTGTAGACTTGTCTATTTGTGAATTAATTTTCATGACTGATAAAGGATATTGTGCAGAGTCGAGTGGGCAACAATATGTGGCAAGTTGATCCAACTTTTAGAGTTCAGTTTTGTTTTCTGTCAGAGGTCCTTTTGTATGTTGCATCGGGGATGTCTAAGTTTGACTTTGGTCCAAGATTTATGTATGACATTTTGTAAAGAAAATGAATCTTTGGTGAATTGGAATGAAATAAAGGATTGATTTATGTCTCATATGTCTTGATTATCATCTTGGCGTCTTTAATTATGTTCTTACATTTATTTCAAAAACTGTTATATTCATAAGATTACATAAAAAGTGAATTTCCAGCAAGCTTTTTGTTGATAAAAGACTATCTTAAGCACTCGTAATTAATACTTGTGAGTTAGGATGTTATTTTTGTTGGCTATAAACATAGGGTGATATTCCCACTACTTTTATTTAGCCAAGTAAAGTCTGAAAATGCTTGAGTAATATTATTTCATATATTTTCCTCAACAGTAATTACCCCTCACTTGAACTGACTGTTGGAAAATGCTTAACAGGTAGTGTATGCTTTTCATTGATGGCAAGTACAACAGGGAAGATGGCAGGATCAGAATGTGCATCGATGGACAAACAGGAACAATGTAGGCTCAAGAGGAATTAGCGCAGAATCGAAATTCTTAAAGTAAGAAGGATGAGTAATCTTGAAGGAGAAGTGTCGTTGATCGTTGGATCCCATCCAAAATTACTGACAACATGAGGGCCGTCAGATATGAATAAAAACAAGAAGAGTGCACGCTGAAGAGGAGGATAGATATCAGGCGTTAGATCTGAGCGCGGGATCCGACCACCGTTGGATCGGGGAAAACTTGCACGGTGTTTAAAGTGCAAGGAGAAAAGGGGGCTCAAAAAATCCCGAAAGCAGGAGGACCATCCATCTCAAGGGGTTATGTGGACCGTTTATCCGACTCCCTGTTGGAGTTTCGAGGATCGCATGTTGGAGGTGTCAAAGAAATAATGCAACAAAAATACCAAAATCGCGATATGTGAATTCACGATTCAATCACAGCCATTAAATCAAGCTTGGATCTAAACCGTTAAATGTAACTCCATATCAGAGTTTCGGGGATCGCGACTTGGAGAGGCAAAGAACCCAATGCATCAAGAATGCCAAAATCGCGATATGCGATATCGCGACGTATTTGCAACCGTCAGATCAAGAAGTGATCTAGACCGTTGATTTGACTTCTTCATGGGGTTTTGTGGATCGGGATTTGGAAGTGACAAGAACATTCACCACAAGAATGTATTTCGCGATATGCGAAATTGCGATGCAATCGCAGCTGTAGAATCAAACTCAGATCTGGACCGTTGATATAACTCCATATCGAAGTTTCAAGGATCGCAACTTAGAGATGTCAAAGAAACAATGCAACAAGAATGTCGATTTTGCAATATACGAAATTGTGATGCAATCGAAGCCGTAGAATCAAGCTCTGATCAGGACCGTTGATCCCATGCCATTACGAGGTATCAGGGATCGCGACTTGGAAAGTCGAGATGCCACATCTCCAGATCCACGAAACGCGAATTCGTGAAAAATGCTTTTGGCATAGGCACTTGGTTATGACCATAGTCACATTGGGGAAGGAGCTAGTGTAGCAAGATTAATAAAGTTCATCCAACGGCGCAAATAGACCTAAAGGAGATCGGAGGGCTACTGTAGCACGACATAGTATAACTGCCAGAAACCACTGATGGTTCCAGCCAGAGGACTTGAAGACACATGGGATGATTGACAGAGAAGGTGGAGAGCCGCTTGGAATCTTCAAGAGGAATGAAGATGTTCGTGAAGGTGATGGACAGCTGGATGGGCATTGAGGCCTGTAACTGAAACAGAGAAGGTGAGCTCGACTGTCACAGAGAAGATGAAGAGTCTCAACTACCAGAGAGGGTGAGGAATCTCAACATAACACCCAGTGATGTTGAACGCATGGGAAAATAGTCAGAGAGGCTGAAGAGTCACCATGATGATCACGCAAAACACTTGATATGTGGAGAAGATTAGTGTGGGATGAGAAGGCAGAGGAATGGGAATATTGCATGCACAAGAGGCACATAAGCTACATATATACGGTACAGAGAAGAGAAGAGGCTGATGTTGTTGTTGGAGGTTGCTATGATTGTTGTTGGTGAAGGTGATTCATGTGTGAAGAAGGAGGAGAGTGCAGCAGTTGAAGAGCACAGAAGAGGAACTGTACAGTAAATGGACAAGGCGCACAAAGCATAAAAAGTGGAAGAAAAGACAGGGCAAGTGATGTTTGCAGAAAGGAAATGAGGCAGACAGAGCAACGAAATACAACAGAACAGTGATGAGTCTGGTAAGCCATTGTTGAACATCATATCACTGTAATAAGTTTCAGTAGAAAATATTTATATTTCAGGGTGGTTGGGAGGAGCCAGGGAGGAGTTGTGTCCTCAAAGGTTCAAGTGGGTGCTTGAACACAGGGAGTTGGTGCTTCCTTCTAGTTGGTGCTAGAAAATCCAGGGAGTTGGTGCTTCCTTCTAGTTTATGCTAGAAAAACCAGGGAGTTGGTGCTTCCCTCTAGTGGGTGCTAGAGAAAGCAGAGAGTTGGTGCTCTCATCAAGTTTCATCTTGCAAAACTGAGGTTGTAGCCTCATTATGAGTTTGTGCTCATATGTATGATACTGTAAAGAATGTAACCATCACTTATCATGTAAAGAGAAAGAGGTTTTTTCCCTGCATGGGTTTCCTCGGGAAATATCTGTCTCTATGTTTCTCATATATGTGAATGATGCTGAAAGTGCCATTGTTTATTTCCCTACATTATTGTGATCATGATTTTGTGTCTCTACAAAGAGTTTAAAAGAACCATAATTGTTTAAGCACGATAGCAACTTATTCACCCCCCCCCTCTCAGTTGTCTAACAATTGGTATCAGAGCCAGCCCCTTTTATCTAAGGGTAGATCCTAGAGCTTAAACATGTCAAGCCATGAAGGAAATTCAACCAATAAGGCCCCTTTGTTCAATGGAACAAACTTTGCCTTCTGGAAAGTTAGAATGAGAAC
>WSFP011354561.1:0-34489 GCA_009831015.1 Picea engelmannii | reverse complement strand
TATTTTCAATTTTTAGGAGTCTGAAAAACTTAAAGAAAACTCCATCTACTGTCTCGTGTATTTTTCGGGATCTCGAGCCAGTTCCTGCTCGTCAATGTTTTTAATTTTTAGGAGCCTGAAAAACTTAAAGAAAACTCCATCTACTGTCCCGTGAATTTTTCTTGAGCCTGGGCCAGTTCCTGCTCGGCGATGTTTTCAATTTTTAGGAGTATGAAAAACTTAAAGAAAACTCCATTAGGCTCCTTTTCCATAAGTAATCTATCAGGGAGTGATAAAGGAATAAACTTACACCTAGTAAATGCCCTTCTTATTGGCTTATCTACATGAAGGAAACACAATTAGCTTCACTCTGTTAATCACACCAAAATTTCTATAAAAAAATCACGTACACACACACACACACATATATCTACTGTCCCGTGGATTTTTCTCGAGCCTAGGCCAATTCCTGCTCGCTGGTGTTTTCAATTTTTAGGAGTCTGAAAAACTTAAAGAAAACTCCATCTATTGTCCCATGGATTTTTATCGAGCCCGAGCCAGTTCCTTCTTGCCGGTGTTTTCAATTTTTAAGAGTATGAAAAACTCAAAGAAAACTCTATTAGGCTCCTTTTCCACAAGTAATCTACCAGGGCTAGATAAATGAATAAAATTACAACTGGTAAATGCCCTTCTTATTGGCTTATCTACATGAAGGAAACACAATTAGCTTCACTCTGTTAATCACACCAAAATTTCTATCAGATCACAAAAATACTTACCATGGTGGATTAGTAGGGGGAGAACTCCCCTTGCTTACCAATTGCATTTCAGAACTCTGAAGAACATGTCTGATAAAATCCTCTTTAGACAGGGGCTTATGATAAAATTTCAATCGGTGCCCATTTATAACGAAAGAAGTCTGATCTGCATCAACGGTTTTTATATTAACTGAGCCATTATCATAAACTATATCTACTTCATAAGCTCCCAACCATCAGGTTGAAAATTTGCCTTTGAAATTCTTAAACCTACTGTCATAGAACATGGCCCAATCACCTGACTTGAATGATTTTTTCTTAATAAACTTGTCATTCCATTTAGTCCTTTGATCCTAAATCAACATGGTCCTCTGAAGAGCATCTTGCCTAATCTCATCAAGTTCGTTCAATTGCAATAATCTCAATTTTTGAGCCTCATCTAGGTCCATTCCTAATTGCATGGCTATTTTAAAGGTTTTTACGTGAAACTCTATGGGAAGTAAAAGTTGCTTTCCATACACCAATTCATAAGGGGTATGTCATGTTGTATTTCTCTAGGCTGTTCGGTAAGCCCATAATGCTTTAGGAAACCTATCAACCCAATCTTTATGGTGCAACTGAATTGTTTTTGTGAGAATGGCCTCTATCACCTTATTGGTTGACTGCACCTGTCCATTTTCTTGGGGATGGTAAGGTGTAGATTTCCGGTGTTTGATCTGATATTTTTCTGTGATAGATTTGACCAAATTATAAGTAAATTGGGTCCCTTGGTCTATCACTATCTCTCTAAGCACCCAAAAATGGGTAAATATTTCTTCAAACAAAAAATCAACAACATATTGTTCATTTGCAGAATACAACGCTTTAGCCTCTACCCATTTTGTCGCATAATCCGTACAAACCAATATGTACCTTTTCCTTCTAGATGTAGGGTTGATTGGTCCTATGAAATCTAATGCCCATTTTTCAAATGGTTTGATTACTACCTGTGATTGAAGAGGCATATCATCAATTGAAGTTCGTTTCTCCATCCTTTGGCAATCATCACAGCTGGCCACATATTTCTTTTCATATTTAAAAATGGTTGTCCAATAGTAGCCCGACTATAATATTTTGTATGTTGTTATCTTGTTAGCAAAATGGCCACCACATGGACCATCATGGCAGGATTTGAGAATGTCATGCATATCATCTTTTCTTACACATCTTCTAATAACTAAATTAGGCCCAGTACGGTATAAACAATCATCATACCACATATAATTAGCACTCAATTATATAATTCTCTGTTTTTCTCGTGAGGACAGATTTTGAGGTAATTTTCTTGTTACTATATAATTGGCCACATCTACATACCAATGAGTGTAAGTATAAATATAAAACATGTTTTCATCCAGGAAATTATCATCCACTGGTGCATTATCATATGTATGAATAAGTCTAGACATGAAATCAACAACAAGATTATCTCTTCCAAGTATATCAATGATAATAATGTTAAATTCTTGCAGTGATAACAACCATCTGTTAACTCTAGCATTTGTGATAGGCTTATTCATTAAAAACCTAATGGCTGAGTGATTTGTGTGTACAAAAACCTCATACCCAGTTATGTAATGTCTGAATTTATTGATGGAATGGACTATTGCTGAAAATTCCTTTTTGGTGATAGTGTAGTTTACCTCGGTAGTGGAAAGGTTTTTGCTAACAAAGTGGATAGCATATGGAGTCTGATTTTCTCTTTGGCCTAAAACAACCCCTAGAGCTGTATCTAAGGCACCAATGCAGATATGAAAGGGGAGGGACCAATTTGGCCCTCTCAAAACATGAGCAATTGAATGCTTCCTCTTTAAAATTTCAAAAGAAATTTGACATTGAGGATCCCAAAGGAATTCAACATCCTTTTCTAATAGTTTGAACAATGGGGCAACCAGGTTTGTAAAATTTTGAATAAATATTCTATACTATCCGGCATGCCCCAAGAAGCTTATAACTTCTTTTTGGGAACTAGGGATTTTGATTCGAGAAATGTTGTCAATTTTAGCAAGATCTACCCTTATTTCGGTACCATAAATATGATGGCCTAAAACAATCCCCTCTGTGAGCATCATTCTATATTTTTCATGACCGAGGGAAAGGTTGGTCTCTCTACACCTGATCAATACCTTTTCCAAGTTGTCTAAAGCTTGTTGGAAATCATCCCCATATACTGTGAAGTCATCCATATAGACTTCTACACAGTCATGGGTTAAATCAGAAAAAATGGCAAGGAAAACCCTTTGAAAGGTGGCAGGGGAATTACATAAGCCAAAGGGAAGAACCCTATAAGCATAAGTACCCCAGGGGCAAGTAAAAGTGGTATTTTCTCGATCCTTTGGTCCAATTTGGATATAGTTATAAACACTGAACCCATCCAAGAAGGAAAAATACTTTTTCCTAGACAAAGTATTCAACACTTGGTCTATAAAAGGTAAGGGAAAGTAGTCTCTAAATATAGCCTTATTTAGCTCTCTAAAATCCACACAAATTCTCCATTTTTCTTCGGAACAATGACTAATGGAGATACCCACTTACTGTCTGAAATGGGATAAATAAAATTGGCATGTAGGAGATTTTGGCGCTCTTCTTTCACTATATCCTTTAAGGCTGGATTCATTCTTCTTTGAGGCTGCCTAACAGGTCTGATTTGATCATTGGTGTAAATATGGTGCATACAAGTATCTGGGTGAATCCCTTTCATGTTGGAGTAATCCCATGCAAAAGCACCAGATTGTCCCTAAATCATTTGGATCAATTTTTTTTGTTGATCAGATTCCAAGCTAGAATTGATGTATAAACACTTTCTAGGACTGATTTCAACAATTTGAACAGATGACTCCCTGCCTTCATTTATTGCTGAAATAATAAACAATGCAGTAGTGGAAGGATGAGAAAGTTCCTGAAATTCATAACTGAAAATGTGTGTATATACCTAGAAAGATTGTAGATATTCAATGCATTAAGTATCAGCTAAAAATAGGCTTAGAATCCATTCTTCAGTTTTTTATTGAACACCCCTTATTTGTTCAATTGTTAACAAGGTTTGAGCACATTCCTCCTCCCCATATGAATTCTCCAACCATAAAAGAATTTCGATAGATGGTTGGACAAAAGGAAATAAAATGAGCTTTTGGCTGTGAGTCCCATTGGAAATTGTCATCTCTCCAAACTGACAACCAATAAATGCATCAACAGTGGAAAACCAAGGTTGACCAAACACCACTGTATGTCCGAGTTTGGAGGATTTTGGATGTATTACCAAGAAATCTACAGGATACTCCCAGGAAGCTAGGGTGACTATTACATCATCCAAACTTCCTTCTAGACTGATGATTGATTTATCTTCTAATTTCAATAGGGTATGAGTTGGCATTCAATGTTTTAGTTGTAGCGTTTGCATGGTACCAACATGCATAACATTTATTGCTTCCCCAAGATCAATAAGTGTATTTGGTAATGAAATGTCATTGATTTCTATGGTTACCATTGGGTTCACTGGGTCATTGTATTTGAATGGAATTTCTGATATGAATTCAAACAACTGTCAAACCACTTGTATAACATGAGGCCCCTTCCTCTTTCTCCTAGGCTTCTTAATGCAAAGGTCCCTTACAATCTTGGCATAGATAAAAATGTGTTTAATAACTTGTAGCATGGGAATCTTTACACATATATTTCTTAGCCCGACTTCTAGATTGTGTCCTAAAGGCACCTCAGGTTTCTTTATAAGCAACCTTTCTAGATAAGGTGGGGAGTTAGCTTCTTGAGGTAATTTTGGTTGTGTTGTAGGTCTGGTTGGAAGGTCAGGAGGAATTTCCTCTATAGCATAGGTATCTCTATCTTCATTTGATTGATTTTCTGATTTTTCTTCTTGAATAACCGTTGTAGAATTTGTTTTATTTAAGACCTTCCTTGATATTATTTGGATTTCATTTAATGGAGCTGAGGTAATGACATAAGTCAGGAAGGTCTACAGTTCCGTATTCTATACAGGTTGGGTAGTTCTATTATTAGGGTTTGCAATGGGCTGTGCATGAATTGGGGTAGGACGAGGAGGATTCAGATTAAGTGGGGCTTGTAGTTGCTACTGGTTTGGTTTCATGGGTAATGTAAGTTGCTGTTATAGTTGAGGAGGTGGATGTAGTGAAGGGGGATTAAATCTTAGTAAAAGATGAGAGATATTAGAAGGGTATTGTGGGTATGTAGGAAATGATGGTGGATGAAAATGGACATTCCCATAGGTAGTTCCCCTCCATCCATATTTCCAAGGATGGCCTTATGGTTTCTGGGGTGTCCATTGGGAATAAGAAATTGGGGGGATCCATTGTTGTTGTGGGTATTGCATGGAGGGGTCTTGGAACATGTTATAATTTTGTGGCCTCCATAGTCTCTTAGGGGGATATGTAGGGTCTTGGGGCTCTACTCCTTTGTAGATAGATTGAAGGCCAGGTAGTGAAGGGCACCTTTCAGTAGGATGATCCTCCTTGCAAATTCCACAAACTTCTATGACATTAACATGGCACTCCTTCTCAGGGTGTCTCTTTCTACATCGAGGACATAAAATTGCCAAGGCAACATTCTCTTCCTCTTGTTTCCTATTGATTTTAAGGGTATCCAATTGGATTCTGATTGTATTTAGGATATTTGTTTTGAAATTCTCTAGCATATTTCCTAATTCCATTCTTGTGACGTCTCATGTAGCAGGTTTAACAATTCTACTTACAGGGTCTCTTGAACTTTTCCCAGTTTTAGCTTGACTACGGGAGTACTTTTTACAATACTCAACAATCTCAACAAATGGTTTTTGGTATACATCCACAGAACTCATAAGGTTCAATACCTCTATAAAATCATCCCTAACACCTTTCAAAAAATTGTTCTAACTATGGCTGTATCAAGGGAAAATTGTTTGGTCTTTTGGTAGTTATAGAGGAACCTTTCCAAGTAATTCTCTAGGCTTTCCTCCTTAGATTGTTGCATATTGAATATGTCATTCCTAGCATCTCTAGGTCTACAATAATCTTGATATTTTTGGAAATGTTGCCTTCATGTCATCCCAGGATAAAATACTATGTTCCCCTAGACTCATGAACCATCTTAATGCTGAGTCTTTTAGTGTGGCTGGAAACAATTTCAATTTTTGAGCATCGTCCGTGTAATTATAAATTCTGCATAATATATCAAACTCAAACAGGAATGAATCAGGGTCCTTAGATGACATACCATGAAAGTGAGGCAATGATGGCAACAGAATATTCTTCATGGAGACATTTCTGGTAATGTCTAGTATTGGAAACCCAAACGTCTCTGTCTCATTGTTTTCATTCCCTTCCTCATCTTCCATAATTCCAAACAACACTTTATAGGCTACATGTAATGTTTCTCCACTAGGTGATGGTTCAACCACTAGACTGTTTGGGATATTCAGGTTTTCCAATACTTTATGCACTGCTCCAATTGCAGATTCAACTTCTTCTACTACTGCCTCATTTTCTTTTCCAATTTCTTCTTTTGATTGGGTCGCCATTGCTTCTCCTACTACTTGCTGTGCAATTTGCACAATATATTCAACTTTAGGGTTTCTTATATATTCAATTATTGCTTCTAAACTTTTTCCCCTGAAAATATTTCCTGCATAGCGATTAGAAGAGTTAGTGGGAGGGGTTTTTCTTGGACCAAATAAGTTTTCTGGAATTTTTGTTGTAACAAATCTTCCTATACTATCTCTAAGTCTACTCATAAAAAAGAAAAATATCCAATTCTAGCACAATACAAATTCTAACTACTAAAGGAAAGAGGACAACCTAGCTTTGCAGCGATCCCACCAAAGTGGATGTGCAGGTTCTTACCTTTCGTATTACCATCTTCTCTTCGCCCTTAGGTCGTCCTTAAAACCAATCCAACAACATTCAATCAATCTAAATGCAACACTTCCTATTACCGTTTACAACTCCCCGACAATGATGTCAAAATGTTGGTGCAATTATATGTATACTATATTGCCAATCATTAATATGTCAACCAAGTTTCGTAATCAATAGAGTTGATACACTATATGTGCCAATAACAGATGATATATGTGTGTCTAATGAGTATAGTAAGAATTAAAACACTTCAAATACACACTATGTTTTACAATCCTTAATCGATGTTTTACACACTATGCATAAGTTAAAGAACATGATTCAAAGAAAAGGATCTAACTAACATACACTCCAAAGACTCTTTTACAGGTAACAAGACTATCCATTTACTAGTCCATGAAGGTGAAAGATTGATTCTGATCTCATTCTCTGTCACAATTCCATTCAATAATAACTTGCAAGCAATTGTTATCTAGTTCTGCACACTCTTCAAATCAATGATATTCTGAAAAGGAATCAATGCAATCTAACAACACTGAAAATCTTTTTCGTTCCTACACATAAGACAAAGTTTTAATGAGATGTTCCATTTGCTGGCTCATGTAATGTGAAAGATGAATCTCAAACTCTATTTGTACTACCACACCTCGGAAGATAGAAGTTAACATTAAAGAAATAAACTCAGAAAATAAATGATCGCACACAAAAATCATAAACAACTATAGAGTTGCCACTATTCTATGTTGTAACTCACAATTTACTCATATCAAACATTCTACCGAATCAAGCTAGAAATTGGATTATAACAAGTATGATATAATCAAAGTAAAAGACTATTCCACACACACACTTACAGTAATTAGATTCACACTGCAATTACAAGAAGGTTGCCAAGTTGGATTGGTGGGCCCTTGCCCTACCAACAAGGAAGCTTGAAGAAAACTCACAGAACGATGAACTTCACCAAACACATAAACTCAATGAATTTCAATTCATATTATATCCTCAACAAAATAAGTTTACAACAAGAGTTTGTTCAAATATTAAAATCACAACATAACAATAATTCCCTACTACTTCAATCATCCACAGGGCCCTCTTTAAAGAGAAACGACTGATACAATCAATAATGAAGATAAGGTTAAATGATTATACTAATCTGTGATAGATCAATAAATTGTTTTACATGGAAGTGACTTCATCCTCATGACACAAAGTGCATGAGGATGAAGCATATCATGAAATAAAAAATAGAATATGTGCTGACCAACTGCTTCCTTGGATCCATCGAAGATGATCCATTCAGTTACTCAAGTCTTCATATGCAGAAACAAGTACCAGATGATAACAAGTGGAAAATAGAGACTAGTACCGGATGAGCGCAGAAAAATAAACAATTGTATCGAATGAGCATAGGTACCAGATGAAAATAGGTACCAAATGAGCACAAGTATCGAATGACTAGGAAAATTTTCATAAAACTCTACCTTAACTGAGATTTTAACAACAAGGTAATTAGAGAACTTAAGCATTAATTATTCAATTCTAACCATTAATGAACCACAAAAATCATGAATAAATGTATATTACTTCATGTACATGTAAAATTAGCTAAAGGATGTGACAAAGAGGAAAATAGGTATATGGTTCATGCATCTATGGAAAAATTGGTCAAGATAAAAGAAAAAAATGGGGTAGCTGGAGATATAAAAAGGGAGACCTAACAAGTATTATGCTGAGTGTCATTTCAATATTTGAGGCATTTGAGTATGTTGTATCTTAGACTGCTTTAGATTTCATGACATATGCTTGGACATTATGCCTTTTTCCCTGTTTCACCTTGGTGGTCGACATTGTGCCCTAGTAAGTGGTCTTTCCCTGGGATGGGTTTGCTACTAGGAACTCCCTTGAAGAGACATCGTACCATTCTCGATCATGCTTACCACTTTCCATCACTTAAAACCCTCCATTTCCTTATCTCTTGAGATTTTAGGGTGTATTGACCCAAGAAGGGGTTGTCCCTCCTTCTATGGGAAGAAGCGGCTGAAGGCCCAGAGGGATTGTCGTTGGGTAAAAGAAAAAATCTTGTTTATAAACTTTCCATATACTTTGCCCAGGTATCACCAAAGAAAGCAATGAAACACTTATCTGTGAGAAAAGGGGGACCCACACAAATAATGATTAAGAATGCTTAAAGGGTTAGTTGGAGGATATGAGGTCTCATCACGAGTTGACCTATCATGAACATGGATATCTAATGGTATGGCATTACCATCATCTAGTCACCAAGCCAGGGTAATGGTTCTCAATTGCATTGTTGAGAGAAAGAGGGTCTCATCACGAGCCAACATTATCATTTCCGCTAGGTATTTGTGAGTGACACTGTCATTATCTGGACACCACTCTAGGACAATGGCCTTCAACTTGTCCTTAAATTATGAAAGAAAAAAAGAATGGAAAAATGATGGGCTTGGAAAATTTGCACTACAAACGAAGGTGCCACACACCCTCTACAAAGGAACCCATGAAGGAGACACTACAACCCATTGTATATCATGAACCCCATGCCCATTGAATCTTCATTCTTAACCACTTCATCCACTTTACATGGCTTAGAGAGGTATCACTTGGGAAACACTCCTTGACCTAGGAAAGACCTACCCAATAAGACACCTCGTCAACCCTCCCATATCCAAGCTTGGCAAGTCACATAATGTCTTTAAGCACTTAATTGTTTGACATGGTAATCTTTGATGCACATTATTAGGTGGCTCATTTATTGACTTGATTTACTTATCATGTTTTTTTACTTGATATCCTTGGAGGGCGTGCTTATTTGTCTTTGCAAGACCTAGTTGGTGGTCAATTTTGGAGGAATAGCTTGGGCTTCCATGGGGCTTGAAGCCCACAAGTTGGATGCCAAGGGACCGCATTCCATATGAGAGAGATGAAACTTCAGAGGCATAGAGACATTGTGGATGACATAACCTAGCCCTCACATGCCAACATTTTTTCCTAGGAGAGACAAAACGTCATCTTTGGAGGCATGATATCATCTAGGAGGGCTATGGTTTGGTGGTGAGGTTGTTATTCATTGACACAAGGACGTTTTGAGGAGGATGAGGATTTTACCATGAATAAATGACTTGGATGATTGACATGTGGCTTTGGGAAGCCTAGCAACACTTCTCCAACACCAACAACTTGCTCCTAGTGTCAAAACGTCCCCTAAAGGGGTGACATCACCTTAAGTTAGGGTTTATTTTTGTGTAAAAGTAAAATTTAAGTGAATTGTTTAATATTATTTGTGTAAAGGGGAAATATTAGGGTTGTATTGTTGTGTTTTACCCTAAAATTATGTGTACAAACTATGTTAGTGACATTTTGTATAAATAGAGATCATAAAATCTCATTTTAGATCATAACTCTCCCATTTGGAGAGGCCTTGAACTAAAATTTTCACTACCTTTATCTATTTTCTCTCTTGTACTCTTGTGTACGACTACTTTCTTGGTTATTGGTTGATGGAAGTGATGAACTAGCCTTGGAAGGCTCTTCTTTGCTATTGTGGTGGTTTATCTTAGCATTTTCCTTGAATTGGTAAGGCCTTTTTGCATTGTATTACCATTTGTGTTCAAGACAAGGTTATTTTGCTAGATCTAGGTGGGAAGTATAAGGGAATACACCCCCACCTTAGCATCCATCATTTTATGCTTAAGTATTTTTTATTTAATAAGGGTTTACTAAGAGAAGTATAAGTGCATACACCCTCTTAGTCTAAACCCTAGCTAGAGATACTTTCCTTGGGGAGTAAGAGGATTTACACACCCAAGGAGGTAGTACCTCTAGCTCATTTTTTTCTTGACTCCATTAACCCAATCATTAAAAGCACTAGTCATCACTTGTTGCATTAGAGCTATAAAATTGTTGCTTTGGGAAACGTGAAATTTCATGATTTTGAAGTTGTTCCTAGTGGAATCAAATCTATGCTATAAATGCTTGCTTGAGCCACTAGGGAGTTTCATTTCTCCAAGTGTTTCTTGCTGCTGTTACAAATTTAACCTACATCCATTAGGGATGCATACAACCCTAACCAAACTCTTCAATAACTTCTAATTTAACCGTTGAAAATTGCCTAAAATCTGCCCACATAATGTACCAAGTACACCGCATCTTTTGGAAAGTTTTGAGCAAGGGGTCTTCATTCAGTGAACCTATGATATAGCGTATGCGTTCGTGGGATATTAAATAATACCCCTAATTTCACTAGATATTGATAAATACCTCCCAAAATCCTTTTATTGAAGCACCCTCCTAATACATCTTTCCAATAAAAGAAACCCCTATTTTAACTAGATAACCCTTTTTATACCCCCGAATGCCTATAAACCACTTGAGACCCCACATCCCCCCCCAATACCTACAATATATTGATATTATTTTTCACAATTAAAAAAACCCCATTATGAATGAACGTGATAAGATATTGGTCAACGGGGTGAAGCCCCATGGTTTTGAGCAAGTTTTAGTGGTTAAATCTCTTGCTGTAATAATAAGTTTGTTACAACCATAAGGCTGATAAATATCATTGTAGTTAACTTTTCATGACAACCTTGATTTTGTGTTAAAGTCCTAATCTATGATTGTTGAATTAAACTATTTTTTACTAGCTTGTCTCGTGCTTATTCAATTGGACTTTTAGCACTTATTTTGCAGCCCTTATTATATTTTATGTGTTGATATATATAATTAATTATTTCTACAATTAGGGAATGTTATCCCCTATCCTAGGGATAACTAAGGAGATTATGTCTCGAGGCCCATAGGTCCTAGACATGGAGTGCCCAGATCCATATGAATTGAGCATGGCCCCAGAGGGCCCATCCTTTCTTCAGTGCAACCCACCTATCAACAACAACAACATTCATCCTACGATCCTGGTCTTGAAGTAGCAGTAAGTCTTTCTCCATGAGGCAATGAGTCTAGGTATCATGGTATGTGTCACTCTGATTTTTGAAGCACTTGAATATGTTGCACCGAATTCTCCTTCATTTCATAACATTTGTTTGGAAATTATGCTCTTTAACTTGTTCATACCTGGGAGGGTGACATAATTCCCTAGTAAGATGATTCCCCTTTAGGACGAGTTTCCACTAGGTGGGTATGTGAAAGGTCATCGTCCATTCCCTCCATACTTACCACTTTCCATCATTATTCCTCTCATATCCCCCATCCTTGGTTCGGGCATTGGGTTTTCCACGCTATGGAGGGTTGTACCTTGCCTTGTGGGAAGAAGGGGCTAAAGGCCCAGAGGGTAAAAGTAGTGGGCAAGAGTTAAAATCCAAAATGAAACCTTTGAGATGCTTCGCCTAGGGATTCCCGACAAATCAATAAAAGGATTTTCAGTAAGAAAATGGGACCCATAAGATAAATCAAAACTCAGGGTACTAGTTGGTGGGTGGGAGATCTCATCATGAGCAGACCTATTAGGTCCATGGGCATGTAGCGATATGACACTACCATCTATCTAGTCACCAAACTAGGGTAGTGGCTCTTGGTGGCATAACCAAGAGAAATGGGGTCTCATCACGAGCCATCCTTCTCATCTCCGTGAAATGCTTGTGGGTATCGCTGTCACTCTGGTCACCAAACCAGGACAGTGTCCCCCAAACTTTACCTTGAAAAGAAAAAAGACCAAAAAGAAATAAGACTAAGAATGAAAGGCATTGAATGGTCTAGGAAACAATGACATCCATGATAAGGTGAAAATCACATTCTATATAGGCACCCACAGGAAATACCTACATTTCCCTGTTATCACTGCACCCTCTGCCCAAACGTTCCCCTACACCACTTCACACACACTTACATGACCTGCATTGGTTCTCACTTGGGAAACACCCTAAACTTAAGGAGGATTAGCCCAATAGGACATCCTGAGACCCTCTCCAAACCTAACTTGTTAAACTACATAACTTCTTTGAGCATTTGTCTGGGTAAATGGGTGTTTGATGCACATGTTTGGGTAGTTTGATTATTAGATGTGACTAACATTGCTATGTTGTCCTAATGATTTTTGGTCATAACTTGAAAATTTTGATGAGTGTTCCTTTGACCACTTGGATGTATTCCATGAAGAAGATCATCAACCACCGTTGTGATTAGATCTTGATAAGGGTGAATACATTGCTTGCCCGAAGTAGGGTACTTGTGACAAGGTTTTCCATCTCCTCCGATTACTTTACCTTGCTATGTCACTGTTAAGTTTTGAGCTATTATTAGGTTTCCTTTCAATTTACTTAACAACAATAACATAGGTATGATCACTGAGAGAAACACAATCAAAAGATACCCAACATTTATCCTGGGAAACCCTCATGGGGGAGAAAACCCAACAAAACTTCCTTAATATAGATAGCCAATACAATGCCAAGACAATAAACCAAAGCACTAGAGAATATCCAACACTGAGGAATGTGCCTCCCTCTTCCTTCTTCTCCCAACTACAGCTACCAAACTTGCGCACTTGATGAGTGAATGAGTGAGTGAAATAATGAGGTGCTAGCCTCCTTTATTTATACTAGCCGACAAGCGCTGAAAAGGTGCCTCTTTACTAGGCAGAGATGACTTGTCTTCTTAGTGGTTAAAACCACTTTAATTAGGCCTAGGGGCCGACTTCTTAATTTTCATAATACTATTAGGGTTTGACCAATACACAAAAGGGGATTTGTTCAATTACAATGCCCGACATGATCAATCCACAAAAGGGGGTTGATATAATGAATAGTGACTCAATAATAAATAGAATACTCTTTGCAGTTACAATATTTCAACACTCCCCCTTAACAAGAAGGGTATTCTACAACATCATCAAGAGAGAGAGAGAGGGCATCAATATCAACAACATCTAGAACAATGACTAGAATATCTATAAATCATCGGAAGTTTTTCTCATTATCAATATCATCATCCATAGCAAGGAGCTGGAATGGCATCATCATCATATGCATCAACATGGATTAGTATAACACCAATACATCCTCACCATCAATAACAACACGAGGCTGATACAACATCAACAACAATGACATCGCAACACGAAGGATGGAGCATCATCAACATCAACACTAAGTTGGAAATCTTCAACACAAAGCTGGCATCTCTATTCAGCACGAAGTTGGCATCTCATCAACATCAACACAAAACTGGAAATATTTAGCATGAGGCTGGCATGTCAACAACATCAACACGAAGCTGGAAATCTTCAACACGAGGATGACATCTAAACAACATCAACACGAAGATGGAAATATTCAACACTAGGTTGGCATTACAACAACATCAACACGAAGTTGGAAATCTTAAGCACTAGGATGACATCAAAACAACATCAGCACGAAACTGGAAATATTCAACACTAGGTTAGCATCACAACAAAATCAACATGAAGATGGAAATATTCAACACTAGGCTGGCATAGAAACTACTCCCCCTTTTGATGGAGGTCCTTTTGGAATACACCAAACTTGTCTCGTAAGTGCTTAAACTTTACACGAGATAGAGGCTTGGTCAACACATCAACAACCTATTCATCCATGACAATATAATGGAGCTTTATGGCTCCTCTCTACACCATATCACAAATGAAGTGATACCAGATCTCTATCTGCTTCTACTCATCATGGAACATGTCATCTTTATACAACTAGGGTTATCACATAGGATTATGGTGGCTTCCATATTCAGATCAGATAGATATGTCAACAACATACGAAACCATATGGCTTCACCACTGGCGGAACATGCTGCAATATATTCTGCTTCTACTGTGCTAGGAGTATTACTTGATTGCTTCCTACTCTGCCATGAGATCATGAACCCAGACTGAAACAACATCCTGAGGTGCTCTTTCTGTTAGAGACACTTCCATCCCAATATGAATTGGTATAACCACTCAGTCCGAAGTCATGATCACTAGTATAATAGAGGCCAAAACCCAACGTAACCTTAAGGTATCTCATCACATGTCTTGCATCATCAAGGTGAACACGTTTGGGTTCTACCAAATACTAACACAAGGAAAAACATATATTTGGCATGGTATTTGTTAGATACATCACTGAACCAATAATTTGATTGTACAACGTAGCATCAACCAATTGTGATGAAGTATCAACTAGGAACTTCAACTTTGTTTCCATGGGCGTGTTCATGGATTTAGACTTCAACATATCAAACCTCTTCAGTATTTCAACTACATACTTCCCTTGGTTAAGGAAGATTTTCTCCGGGATTTTCCAAACTTCGAGACCTAAGTAATAATGCATTAGGTCTTTCATCACAATCTGTAGCGAGCTTCTTCTGCAATCTGTGATGAGCGTTTCTTTATATTTTTAAGAATACATCATCTACATATAGTAGCAACATCACCGGCTCATCATTCATAACCTTGAGGTAAATATTAGAATCAACTTTAGTCTTGGTAAAGCCCAAGCTCATCAAGAAACTGTCAATTATGCCATATCAAGCTCTAGGAGATTGCTTCAAATTGTACAAATCCTTCTTCAACCTGCAGACCTGAGTCATTCTATCTTCAACTTCAAGCCAAATTTTCACATTACATTGTACCAATCTGGTACACTTTCTCAGCTGCAACTCAATCTGCACAATCATGTGCTAGCTCTATGTGCTCTCTGCAAAACACTATCTGTCTCAGTGCCTAAGAGTATGTCCTCTCCTCTTTCTACTATTGTTCCTTTTGGAATTGGGACTTTGCACCTACAACTGCTCTGAAGCTGAGAATGGTTGCTCCATTCTCACCGCGACTGCTAAAATATGAGAGTAACTCCTCTACTCCATCATGGAAACAACTTCATCTGAAACTGAGAGTGGCTCAATAACTAATACTGAAGGTAGCTCTTCTTCTTTCATGGAGGGAAATCTATCTTTTATTGTAGTCATGTCTCCATGACCCAACTAGTGTACTACACCAACTGCCACTCAATTTTAAATATGGGGATTGATCCCCCTGCATCTCATACTATATATGAATCATAGTTGTTCTGGTTGTCTTCATGAATACTGGAACTATTTCTTCAATTACTGGAGTAAGTGTCTCTTCATAGTATTCTCCCTCTTGCTAGGATAATCCTCTGGACACACATCAATATTTGTACATCTACAACATGCTTGATCAGTTAGATCAATCTTGGAAGTTAATACTGACTTCTCTTCTAGTCTCATGGAAAAATCCATATCCTATTCTTCCTGTCTGGCTTCCTTCTCTATCATTGAAACAAGGGAATCTTCCTTGGAGATTTCATATCTCCTAGAAGTTTTTGAAGCTACGATCTAGTCTCCTCATGGAATCTGTCTTCCAGTCCTGGAAGTTGTTTCTTCATCTGATCCTTTCTGAGATCATGCTTATCCTCAATTTCTTCTGAGTCTACAAGGAATTCATCATCTCTTATGGGGTATACTTGGTGTTGAATACCAAGTCTAAATATGAAAAGTTGAGTCAGACTTCAAGTGAATTCTGCTTCCTGTTAAGGTGGCTTCATTATCCTTTGAACAAGTCTACTGTGAGTTATTGTTCTAATGTTCGGTCATCTTTGGAGCCTTTTCTCCTTACAATCAATCTCCATATGAGATACTCTGGATTTCAAAAGATAACTTCTTCTTCATCTTCTTTGGTACATGAATGTATATGGTTATGTACATAGTCTGCTTCATGTCTCATCTAATCTCTTGCCTTCTGCAACCTTCACTATAGCTTCCTCAGGGTTATCACCTGTGACCTGAAACAAGGTCAACAAAACAATAAGCAAGAATAATACTCTTTTGATAATAGTAAATAAAACAATAGCACAAATAATCGTCACAGTAGCTCCTTTAGAGATTTCACTTTTGACCTGTCTGAAACAAAGATCAAAAGTATGAAATACAATACGAAATGAGATCAACACTCTTCTAGTGTTGTGATCAAACATTCATCAAGGTAATATGGAACCAACACAAGAATTTTCTCCTAGAGGAGATGTTAGTTGTATCTGGTAAATGACTACATTAAGCATTTATCTCAATATGCTCACATGATACCAAGTATAATACTTTTCAAAGACTACTACCTCAACTATAGTGTTTACTTGTAAAGGGATAATTATCAACTTGTAATGTGCAACTTTGAATCTTATCAACTTAATCAATCAAACCCGAAACCTGGAGTTTTTTCCTCAAGAATGAGTGTGTTTATTTTCTTTCAAGTCTCCTTCACTCAATATGACAAGTGATTTCTTCAACTTGTCTTCTTTGATAATATCGATGGGTGGTGGTACCATCAGGTGATAGGTAACAAACCTTCAAAAATTCAGAGGTGTTTCAACTTTAAGGTTGGCCAACACTTTACAAAATCTTTCACTGCAACTGGAATTGCAGCTGTAACTGCAACTGGTACTTTAACTGTAACTTAGGGTTTTATGATAAAACCCTATTTTTTCAAACTTTAAATTTTGAAATTCTGATCTAGGGGATACATGCGCTGAGCTGAGGCGAGTAAGCTGGTGCAGTCAGATTTCTGAAAATCCAAATTTTACACCTTGAAACTGAGCTTGCAGAAATATGGACTGGTACTTCTGGTACTGGTTCTGGTTTCCTGTTTTTTTTTGGTTTTTTGGTTTTCTAGTACTTCTTGTTTTCTGGTACCAGTAAAAAACCAGAGTTTGAATTTTCGGAGGCTCTATCCATTGAAAAGGTGTACTCAAGCTACCAAAAGCTTCACTAGGGTAGGGCACACTTTTCTAGATGGTTTTTAGGAAAAAATTCATGTCCAACAAAAAACCCTAATTTTCTTGTACAACAATAATGATGTTTTTTCTTATCTAGTGAAGGGTGCTCTCTTTAGCTTAGCTCTGATACCATGTTAATTTTTGAGCTATTATTATGTTTCTTTTCAATTTACTAAATAACAATAGCATGGGTAGGATCACTGAGAGAAACACAATCACAAGATACACACCATTTATCATGGGAAACCCTCATGGGGGAGAAAACCCAACAAAAATTCCTTAATATAGATAGCCAATACAATGCCAAGACAATAAACCAAAACACTAGAGAATATCCAACATTGAGCAATGCACCTCTCTCTTCCTTCTTCTCCCAACTGCAGCTACCAAAATTGTGCACTTGATGAGTGAATGAGTGAGTGAGATAATGAGGCGCTAGCCTCCTTTATTTATACTAGTTGGTAGGGGCTGGAAAGGTGTCTCTTCATTGGGCAGGGCTGACTTGTCTTCTTAGTGGTTAAAACCACTTTAATTAGGCCCGGGGACGACTTCTTAATTTGCATAATACAATTAGGGTTTGACCAATCCGCAAAAGTGGATTTGGTCAATTACAATGCCCGACATGGTCAATCCACAAAACAAGATTGATATAATGAATAATGACTCAATAATAAATAGAATACTCATTGCAGTTAAAATATTTCAACAATCACTAGGGGTGCAGTTGGGAAACATGTCCCTTGTTTTAAGTCTTCTCCAAGGCAAAGCCTTCGTCTAGAATTCAAGGGTAGGTTGAATACCTTAAAAATAACTTTGTTATCTCAATCTTTCAGCTTTCCCTTAAGAAATTGTCAATCACCCTCTAGGTTCTTACTAGTCCCTTCATAGACCTAAGTATGTGAAGATGTCCAAGGTAGCCAACCTTTAGACTCTTTGAGTCAGTCTTTTGAGCCTTTGATTTTTCACAATCCCTTTCTGAGATGGATTGAGCACTTTCCTAGAATTGTGACTTGGCATAATTTTATCCCTCCCTCCCGCTTCCATGAGCCAGACTTTACAATTTCCGATGATGTGATATATGTTATGAATCTTGTTATTTTTGTGCTTGACTTGTCATTGTTTTGGTTTATCATGAAGCAGAGAGACAAGTATTCTGAGATATTACTAGAATGGTTTCACTGGCTATTTGAATACACCTAGCATTCAACCAATAGGTAAGTAGAGGTAGGTAGGAATTTGCATCCATTGTATATACCGTCTGCATATCATGCTAGAATAGTTGTAGTTTCATTTTCATATTGTATCTATCCATTATGTATATATCCATGCTTATGATTATTTTTATTATATCATATATGAGCGAGGGGTGATATCACCACCCTGATGTTTACTAATACATTTGTTGAGATCTAGCAGATACAGTTCATGCCAGAGAGACCGAGGTTCTCATGCGCTCTACGGTGAGCACATGTCCTTGAGTTGGAGCCAGATGTTATCCCCTATCCTAGGGATAACTAAGGAGATTTTGTCTTGAGGCCCACAGGTCCTAGACATGGTGTGGCGAGAGTCAGATGACTTGAGCATGGCCCCGGAGGGCCCATCCTTTCTTTAGTGTAGCCCACCTATCAACAACATCAACATCCATCCCACAAACCTGGTCCTAAAGTAGGAGTAAGTCTTGCTCCATGAAGTAATGAGTTTGGGTATCATGGTATGTGTCACTTTGATTTTTGAAACACTTGAATATGTTGCACTGAATTCTCCTTCATTTCATAACATTTTCTTGGAAATTATGCTCTTTAACTTTTTCATACCTAGGAGGGTGACATAATGCCCTAGTAAGTCGATTCACCTAGGGATTCCCGAGAAAGCAATAAAAGGCTTCTTAGTAAGAAAATGGGACTCATAAGATACATCAAAACTCAGGGTACTAGTTGGTGGATGGGAGGTCTCATCATGAGCCAACCTATTAGGTCCATGGGCATGTAGTGGTATGACACTACCATCTATTTGGTCACCAAACCAGGGTAATGGCTCTTGGTGGCATAGCCAAGAGAAAGGGGGTCTCATCACGAGCTAACCTTCTCATTTATGTGAAATGCTTGTGGGTAATGGTGGCACCTCTGGTCACCAAACCAAGACAGTGTCCCCCAGCCTTTCCATTGAAAATAAAAAAGACAAAAAAACAATAAGACTAAGAATAAAAGGCATTGAATGGGTTAGGAAACAATGACATCCATGATAAGGTTCAACTCACCCTCTACAAAGGTACCCACTGGAAAGACCTACATTTCCCTGTTATCACTGCACCCTCTGCCCAAACATTCCCCTACACCACTTCACACACACTTACATGACCTAGATTGGTTCTCACCTGGGAAACACCCCAAACTTAAGGAGGATTAGCCCAATAGGACATCATGAGACGCTCTCCAAACCTAACTTGTTAAACTGCATAACATATTTGAGAATTTGTCTAGGTAAAGGGGTGTTTGCTGCACATGTTTGGGTAATTTGATTATTAGATGTGATTGACATTGCTATGATACCTGTGACTTATGAGCCTCTGGAGGGCGTAATTAATTGTTGCTGCAAGACTTTGCCTGGTGGACAGGTACATATGGGGGAATGATTAGGTCGGACTTCCATGGGGATGAAAGCCCAACAAATGGATGTTGTGACCCCACTAGGGGGAAAGAGAAACCAAAGAACTGCACCAGGAAGAAAGAAGGACGTTGCACCAGGGACAGTCTGACAAACCTAGACCCAGGGGGGTTTTTCCTTTCCACCTGGACGTTGACCCTTGAATATCACATGACGTCACCATCTTGACCTTGATGTCACCCAGAGTTAGGGTTTGCACTTATGATGGGAAGTTGTGTGCTAGTTAGCACCTATGGAAACATTTGGGGCCTTTGGAGGCCAAACATTTTGCATTTGAGGCATAACGTTCCACCCTAGGGGTATAACATCACCCTAGAAGGGAATGACGTCACCCTTGCATTTGATTTTAGCGTTTAATTACTGTTATTTATGTAAAAGCTGGATTTTAATGTAATTTGGCCATGCTAGCCTTTTATGACCTAAATTTAATTAAAGGCCATTGAAATTGTATAAATAGAGAGGAAAAATCTCATTTTTATCATGATTCACTCATCACACAAGTGGTGGTCTGAAATTAGATCCTCTTTAAGGGTTATTGGCTGAAACTAAGTGGTGTGAAACTTCTTGGAGAGGCATTTTTGGTGTATCTTGGTTAGTTTCATGGTGGAAAATCTTCAAGTAGGGTTTGAGCTTAATTATTCTTGGTGAAGTAAGTATAAAATCTGCATTTATTTATTGTGAATGAATGCTTATGGTGAATTTTACTTGTTTTGTGTTAAAGATTATGAAATTGCTTGATTGAAACCCTAGGGAAAAGACATAAGTTATTATCTTTTTCTCTATAATTTTCCACTTGTTTAAATTTCTCAAAGAGCACCTTATCTAGAAGTAGATACTAGAGCCCTACCATTGTAGCACTCTAGTAACCCTACTTACATTTCCTATTGCATATTTTGTTTTAATTTGTCTAATGAAAGAGAAATCGCTAGGGCCTAAGTTTCCTTAATTTCTAGCAATTATCTATAGGACTTGGATGTTTGAGGCTTTGGGTTACCAACACCTCTCTCATATTCTCCATCTCCTTTTGACTAAGTATTATCATTGCTATTTCCCTCTAAGATTTGTTGCTATCATTGACTCCATTACCCTAGAAGGCACTAGTCTACTCACTACTATTGATTGATTGATCAAACAACTTTCAAACTATCTTCTTTGGAACATTCACCGACTCCTACTAACCTTAGATTAGTCTAATTCACTAACCAACTTGTTGTTGAAAAATATTGCTACAACCATTTAACAACAGAAAATTGACCTTAAAAATGACATGTTATGCTAGCTAGACATTGCTAAATCTGCTTGTGACTATCTAATATCACTTTTCCTACTTAAAGCTACTATTTCTAGTCTTTTCTCAAGCATTTTGAAGCATAATGATTGTGGCTATTACAAATTTATCATTGTTATAAACTATTGTACTACTGCAATTTTATATCAGCTAGTCTATTTTTTAAGAGTTCATTGTCTTATGAAGCATTAACATCATTTTGGTATTTGGAAAGTGCCCTTTTTCTATTTTGTTGTCTTCTTCTGGGCAGGTACACAATATTTATATTTTTCTTCATCTCTATGAGACACAAATAACCTTTGAAATTGAGTGACTTGTGAGAGGGGGGGGGGGTGGAATTTCTTTCCTTAGCCTTCTCAAACCCTTAGGTCACTAGGGACGTCTCCCCTGGGGTACATTGATATACTCCTAAATAGAAAGGGGTTTCCTATTAAGGTGACAGTGATAGGTCACTCCCTGTTACGCCAATATTGCATCTACTTGCTTTAGGATTTAGGCAAGTACATATTGTATGATAACATGGACAAAAAGATTAACTTACTTGTCCACCTAACATTACTATATGCACGTGTGGATTTTCTTGTGTCTTAGGTAGGTACAAACACCCTTTGAAGGGATCCAAAGACTTGGAAACTTTAAACCATCCAAAGACGAGTCATCAAAGCCAATTTTCCTTTCCATCATTGACATTTAGGGGGATACTTCTCTTCCTTCCCTTCCATTAGGATTAATCCCCTAAGGGTCACCGAGATCACCTCCCTAGAGTGACCTAGTCACCCTTGAAGTGCGAGACCTATATCGAGGTGACATTGGGTACAATGTCCCTTAGTTGTCGCCAATTGTTGATTGGGTCATGATTTCCCCAACCTACAACTTGTGCGATAACATTTTGGCGCTGCTGCCGGGGAGGATTTGGAATTCTCTTCTTGCCCTAACAACACTTTGGCAAGATTCCCTCGCAAAGCCTTTATCCCTTAGCTTTCCTAGAAACTCCATTGAAGAATGTTCCTTTTCCACCCTTGATAAGTTTCCCTTGAATCTTTTCTGGCGACTCCACTTTCCACGAACCCACCTTTCCCTCTTTCACCCTTTCCCCCTTTCCCTCCTTTGGTGAGACTTAATATGACCTGACAACTCCATTGAGGTGTCCTTTTGATCAATGGAATTATGGAACAATGGGATGAACCCTCATACAAAACTTGTTATAACTCGAAGATGGCATTTTTACAGATGGAAAAGGAAAAGGATGCTAATCAAGATGCTAAGGAAATGATGAATCACATAAGAGAGTTATTTCCTTCCCTTGACGATGAAGAGGTGCTTGAAGAAAAAATATACGAAGATAATTACCAAGAAGATTCTGATGAAGATCCAGACGAGACAATTGATAAAGAAGAAGTAGTCACATCTGCCCTTCCATTTGATGAAGACATCTAGGCCTTTGTTCCTCTCACACATCAAGAAGAGAACATGATGAGTTATAATCCTTTTGAATATCTTGATGACACTTTATTTCGTGACTTTGGAAGTGATGAGGTGTTAGAGGAGCCCTTGGATGTGAATGAAATTTATGAAAAAGGGTAAATGAAGCACTCTGCATTAAGAATCAAGCCTCGTGTGATGAAGAGGTGATGGAGGATCATGCCCATGAAGAGAAAACAAAATCCTGATGAAGCACAACATGTTGAGACATCATTATCTTTTCTCCCACATGATGTAGTTGATGTTGTCCAGTCGGGCTCTCCTCCTGTTCATGAAGTTCAAGAAGCAACTAGCCTCGGTGATGAATGTGAGGAGCTTGTTGAAGACATCCATGATTCTACTCCTCCTACACACGAAGACAAAGATATGATCACTTTTGTTGATGGTCTTGTGAAATAACCTTTAGATATGGTTGATGAGCATATAGACACTTTCATACAGACTGACAGACGCAGGTGGGATTTTGGTTGTCTCATTTTTGATAGAGACCCCATTTATTACATTGAGGGTAACCCTCAAGAAAAGGGGTTTGAGTTGTCATCTTCAGAGGACTAGTTTTCATGCGTATATGATTCATACGTATGGGAGCCTGATAATGAAACTGTTACATGTTTGTTCGAGGACTCTCAACCACTTTCTTCCTCAATATTGGAGGAATGCTAGGATGTGTCCACCTCATATCGATTAGAGGCTTAATCTACAAATAGGAAGTACTTTCATATTGAGTATTTCTACAAGGATTCAAAGATAAAAAGGGAACACTTTTCTCTTCCTAGACCTGGGTCTGTCCCTTACCTCATTTCCTCCTCTCATGGAAATCATGAGGTCTTCTTGGGACCTCTCATATCTGCTCAATCTTCAGGAAGCATCAATTATGTTCAGGAGGATGAAGATGAGCCTTCGTTTACATATAGTAGCCCACTTTAGAGATGGATTGATTAACCTTGTGGCTATCACTTCAAGCAATATTCCTTGCATGATTAAAGTGGCAGATATTCTTTCCGATAGGATTTCCTCCCTCCCACCCATCTCCATGATTTTCATTTCATTTCATGATTATATATCTATCTATTCTCATGATCATTACATGCTTGACTTATATTTGTTGTTTTACATAAGCAAGCACAGGGGGAGATACTTTGATGGGATGATCAACTGGTTGCACTGGTTGTATGACTTCACTTGACATCAACCATCACTTGATCTTCAGGGCCCCAAGGCCCTAGGTAAGTAGGTAGTTCATCTTGATTTCCTGCATTTCCATATTGATTGCTCATAATAGTTTATATGCATTTCATTTTTTATTTTTCTCTACTTGCATCATTCACTTACATCACATATATATGAAAAATGCTAAAATTTCATTTTCTAGATTAGTTTTCATTTGGATTTTTAGTATATGGATGAAGGGTGATAACACCACCCTAGATGATTTGATGCTTTTGTATGAGTTTTGGCAGGCACATGTCAACCAGGATATGCTGTAGTTCTCATGCACTCTACGATGAACACATGTCCCCAAGTAGAATCAAAATGTTATCCCCATTTTGTGGGATAACTAAGGAGATTATGTCTTGAGGCCCTTAGGGTGCATATATGGAACGCTGAGAGACTACATGACCAACAATATCCATTTGCATAGATGGAGATCCTTCTCACCACCACACAGGTTAGGATTTTCAGGATGGCATCCACCGCACCTGATGGCTTTCGAAAGGTAATGGGCCTTGCTCCATGAGGTATAAGTCAGGTATTATGGTGAGTGTCATTTCAATATTTGAGGCATTTGAGTATGTTGTATCTTAGTCTGCTTTAGATTTTGTGACACATGCTTGGACATTATGCCTTTTTCCATGTTTCACCTTGGTGGTTGACAATGTGCCCTATTAAGGGGTATTTCATCAGGATGGGTTTGATACTAGGAACTCCCTTGAAGAGCCATCATATCGTTCCTGATCTTGCTTACCACTTTCCATCACTTAAAACCCCCCATTTCCTTATCTCTTGGGATTTTAGGGTGCATTGACCCAATAAGGGGTTGCCCCTCATTCTATGGGAAGAAGGGGATGAAGGATAAGAGGGATTGATGTTGGGTAAAAGATAAAAGCCCATTTGTAAACCTTCCAAATTCTTTTCCCAGGGATCACCCAAGAAAACAATGAAACACTTGTCTGTGAGAAAAGGGGGACCCACACGAATAGTGATTATGAATTCTTAAAGGGTTAGTAGGAGGATAAAAGGTCTCATCATGAGCCGACCTATCATGATCATGGATATCTAGTGGTATGACATTACCATCATATGGTCACCAAGCCAGGGTAATGGATCTCAATTGCATGGCTAAGAGAAAGGGCGTCTCACAACGAGCCAACCTTCTCATTTCTGCTAGGTATTTGTGAGTGACATTGTCATTATATGGACACCACGCTAGGACAATGGACTTCGAATTGTCCTTAAATTATGAAAGAAACAAATAATGGCAAAACGATGGGCTTGGAAAAATTGCATTGCAAATGAAGGTGCCACACACCCTCTACAAAGGAACCCATGAAGGAGACACTACAACCCCTTGTATGTCATAAACCCCATGCCCATTGAGTTTTCAACCTTAACCACTTCATCCACTTTACATGGCTTAGAGAGGGATCACTTGGGAATCACTCCTTGACCTAGGAAATACCTACCCAATAAGACACCTCGTCAACCCTCCCATATCCAAGCTTGGCAAGTAGCATAATGTCTTTAAGCACTTGATCGTTTGACATGGTAATCTTTGATGCACATGCTTAGGTGGCTCATTTATTGACTTGATTTGCTTATCATGATATTTTGACTTTATATCCTTGGAGGGCGTTATTATTTGTCTTTGTAGGACCTAGTTGGTGGAAAAATTTGGAGGAACAAGCCTAGCTTGGGCTTCCATGGGGCTTGAAGATCACATGCTGGATGCCAAGGGCCTGCATGCTAGATGAGAGAGATGAAACTTCGAAGGCCCAAATACATTGTGGACAACATAACTTGGCCCTCACATGCCAAACGTTTTGACTAGGAGAGGCAAAACGTTACCTTTGGAGGCATGATGTCATCTAGGAGGGTTAGGGTTTGGTGGTGAGGTTGTTATTCATTGACACAAGGACGTTTTGAGGAGGATGAGGCTTTGACCATGAAGAAATGACTTGGATGATTGACATGCGGCTTTGGGAATCCTAGAAACACTTCTCCAACACCAATGACTTGCTCCTAGTGTCAAAATGCCCTCTAAAGGGGTGAATTCACCTTAAGTTAGGGTTTCTTTTTGCGTAAAAGTAAATTTTAAGTGAATTGTTTAATATTATTTGTGTAAAGGGGAAAGATTAGGGTTGTTGACCCATAGTCTTGTGGTTTACCCTAAAATTATGTGGATAAACTTTGTTAGTGACATTTTGTATAAATAGAGATCATAAGATCTCATTTTAAATCATAACTCTCCCATTTGGAGAGGCCTTGCACTGAAAGTTTCGCTACCTTTGGCTATTTTCTCTCTTGTGTTCTTGTGTACGACTAATTTCTTGGTTATTGGTTGATGGAAGTGATGCACTAGTCTTGGAAGGCTCTTGTTTTCTATTGTGGTGGTTTATCTTAGCATTTTCCTTGAATTGGCAAGGCTTTTTCGCTATGTATTATCATTTGTGTTGAAGACAAGGTTATTTTGCTAGAGCTAGGTGGGAAGTATAAGGGCATACACTGCCACCTTAGCCTACATCATTTTATTCTTAAGTATTTTTTATTTAATAAGGGTTTACTAAGAGAAGTATAAGTGCATACACCCTCTTAGTCTAAACCCTAACTAGAGATACTTGCCTTGAGTAAGAGGATTTACACCCCCAAGGAGTTAGTACCTCTAGCTCATTTTTTGCTTGACTCCATTAAACCAATCATTAAAGCACTAGTCATCACTTTTTGCATTGGAGATATTAAATTGTTGCTTTGGGAAATGGGAAATTTCATGATTAAGAAACAACCACATCTACTTTTCCATTTGATGAAGACATCTAGGCCTTTGTTCCTCCTACACATCAAGAAGAGAACATAATGAGTTGTAATCCTTTTGAAGATCTTAATGACAATTTATAGCATGACTTTGGAAGTGAAGAGGTTTTATAGGAGCCTTTGGATGTGACAGATCTTTCTGAAAAAGGGCACATGAAGCACTCTACATTAAGAATCAATCCTCATGTGATGAAGAGGCGATGGAGGGGCATGCCCATGAAGAGAAAATGAAATCCCAATGAAGCACAACATGTTGAGGCATCATTATATTTTCTCCCACATGATGTATTTGAGGTTGTCCAACCCTTCTCTCCTCATGTTCATGAAGTTCAAGAAGCAACTAGCATTAGTGATGAATGTGAGGAGCTTGTTGAACACGCCCATGTTTCTACTCCTCCTACACACGAAGACAAAGAGATGATCACTTTTGCTGATGGTCTTGTGAAAGAACCTTTACATATGGTTGATGAACATATAGACACTTTCATATAGACTGGAATATGGAAGTGGGATTTTGGTCGTCTCATTTTTGATAGAGACCCCATTTACGACATTGAGGGTAGCCCTCGAGAAAAGGGGTTTGAGTTGTCATCTTTAGAGGACTAATTTTCATGCGTATATGATTCATATGTTTGGGAGCCTGATAATGACATGATTACAAATTTGTTTGAGGACTCTCAACCACTTTCGTCCTTAGTATTGGAGGAATACCAGGACATTTCCACCTCAGAGCGATTAGAGGCTTACTCTACAAAGAGGAAGTACTTTCATATTGAGGATTTATACAGGGATTCAAAGATAAAAAGGGAATGCTTTTCTCTTCCTAGACCTAAGCCTATCCCTTACCTCATTTCCTCCTCTTAGGGAAATCATGAGGTCTTCTCGGGAGCTCTCATATCTGCACAGTCTTCAAGAAGAAACAATCATGTTCAGGAGAATGAAGATGAGACTTATTCTACATATAGTAGCCCCCTTCATAGATGGATTGATCAAGCTTGTGGCTATCACTTCAAGCATGATTCCTTGCATGATCATAATTGTGAATGTTATTTCCAGCAGGATTTCCTCCCTTCCACCCATCTCCATGAGTTTCATTTCACAATTGATTATTTATCTATTTATGCTCGTGATCATTACATGCTTGACTTATCTTTGTTGTTTTACATAATAACGCACATGGGGAGATAATTTGATGGGATGATCAACTTGTTGCACTGGTTGTATGACTTCACTTGAAATCACCCATCACCTGATCTTCAGGGCCCCAAGGCCCCAGGTAAGTAGGTAGGTCATTTTGATTTCCTGCATTTTCATATTGATTGCTGATAATAGTTTAGATGCATTTCATTTTTATTTTTATTTTTCTCTACTTGCATCATTCACTTATATCACATATATATGAAAAATTCTAAAATTTTATTTTCTAAATTAGTTTTCATTTGGATTTTTAGTATATGGATGAAGGGTGATAACACCACCCTAGATGATTTGATGCTTTTGTATGAGTTTTGGCAGGCATAGGTCTACTAGGAGATGCTACAATTCTCATGAACTCTACAACGCTAACATGTCCCCAAGTAGGAGCCAAATGTTATCCACATTTTGTGGGATAACTAAGGAGATTATGTCTTGAGGCCCTCAGGTTGAAGATATGGAGTGTTGAGAGACTACATGACCAACAATATCCATTTGCACAGATGGATACCCTTCTCACCACCACACATGTCATAATTTTCAAGATGGAATCCACCACACCCGATGGCTTTTAGAAGGCAATGGGCCTTTCTCCACGAGGTACAAGTTAGGTATTATGGTGAGTGTCATTTCAATATTTGAGGCATTTGAGTATGTTGTATCTTACAATGCTTTAAATTTCATGACACATGCTTGGAAATTATGCCTTTTTCCGTGTTTCACCTTGGTGGTTGACATTGTGCCCTAGTAAGTGGTCTTTCCTCGGGATGGATTTGCTACTAGGAACTCCCTTGAAGAGCTATCGTATCGTTCTCGATCATACTTACCACTTTCCATCACTTAAAACCCCCCATTTCCTTATCTCTTGGGATTTTAGGGTGTATTGACCCAAGAAGGGGTTGTCCCTCATTCTATGGGAATAAGGGGATGAAGGCCCAGAGGGATTTTTGTTGGGTAAACGATAAAATCCTATTTGTAAACCTTCCAGATGCTTCACGCAGGGATCACCCAAGAAAGCAATGAAACACTTATCTGTGAGAAAAGGGGGACCCACACAAATAATGATTATGAATGATTAAAGGGTTAATTAGAGGAAAGGATGTCTCATCATGCATCGACCTATCATTATCATGGATATCTAGTGGAATGCCATTACCATCATCTGGTCACCAAGCCAAGGTAATGGCTCTCAGTTGCATGGCTGAGAGAAAGGGGGTCTCATCACGAGCAACCTTCTCATTTCTGCTAGGTATTTGTGAGTGACATTTTCATTATCAAGACACCATGCCAGGACAATGGCCTTCAACTTGTTCTTAAATTATGAAAGAAACAAAGAATGAAAAAATGATGGGCTTGGAAAAATTGAATTGCAAACAAAGGTGCCACACACCCTCTACAAAGACACCCATGAAGGAGACACTACAACCCCTTGTATGTCATGAACCCCATGCCCATTGAGTTTTCATCCTTAACCACTTCATCCACTTTACATGGATTAGAGAGGGATCACTTAGGAAACACTCCTTGACCTAGTAAATACCTAACAATTAAGACACCTTGTCAACCCTCCCATATCCAAGCTTGACAAGTCACATAATGTCTTTAAGCACTTAATTGTTTGACAGGGTAATCTTTGATGCACATGCTTAGGTGTCTTATTTATTGAATTGATTTGCTTATCATGATGTTTTGACTTGAGATCCTTTGAGGGCGTGCTTATTTGTCTTTGCAGGAACAAGTTGGTGGACAGTGTTGGAGGAACAAGCCTAGCTTGGGCTTCCATGGGGCTTAAAGCCCACAGGTTGGATGCTAAGGTCCCACATGCCAATTGAGAGAGATGAAACTTCATAGGCCTAGAGACATTGTGGACGACATAACCTAGCCCTCACATGCCAAACGTTTTTCCTAGGAGAGGCAAAACGACACCTTTGGAGGCATGATGTCATCGAGGAGGGCTAGTGTTTGGTGTTGAGGTTGTTATTCATTGACACAAGGATGTTTTGAGGAGGATGAGGCTTTGACCATGAAGAAATTACTTGGATGATTGACATGTGGCTTTGGGAAGCCTAACAACACTTCTCCAACACCAACAACTTTCTCCTAGTGTCAAAACGTCCCCTAAAGGGGTGACGTCACCTTAAGTTAGGATTTCATTTTGTGTGAAAGTAAATTGTAAGTGAAATGTTTAATATTATTTGTGTAAAGGGGAGAGATTAGGTTTTTTGACCCCTAGTCTTGTGGTTTACCCTAAAATTATGTGGACAAACTATGTTAGTGACATTTTGTATAAATAGAGATCATAAGATCTAATTTTAGATCATAACTCTCCCATTTTTAGAGGTCTTTGACTGAAATTTTCACTACCTTTGTATATTTTCTCTCTTGCGCTCTTGTGTATGACTACTTTCTTGGTTATTGGTTGATGGAAGTGATGCGCTAGCCTTGGAAGGCTCTTCTTTGCTATTGTAGTGGTTTATCTTAGAATTTTCCTTGAATTGGTAAGGCTTTTTTGCATTGTATTATCATTTGTGTTCAAGACAAGGTTATTTTTCTAGATCTAGGTGGGAAGTATAAGGGCATACACCCCTACCTTAGCCTCCATCATTTTATGCTTAAGTATTTTTTTATTTAATAAGGGTTTACTAAGAGAAGTATAAGTGCATACACCCTCTTAGTCTAAACCCTAGCTAGAGATACTTGCCTTGGGGAGTAAGAGGATTTACACTCCCAAGGAGGTAGTACCTCTAATTAATTTTTTGCTTGAATCCATTAAAACAATCATTAAAGGCACTAGTCATCACTTGTTGCATTGGAGATATAAAATTGTTGCTTTGGGAAACATAAAATTTCATGATTTTGAAGTTGTTCCTAGTGCAATCAAATCTATGCTATAAATGCTTTCTTGAGCCACTAGGGAATTTAATTTCTCCAAGTGTTTCTTGCTTTTATTACAAATTTAAACTACAAGCATTAGGGCTACAGAAAACCCTAACCAAACTCTTCAATAACTCATATTTTGACCGTTGAAAACTGCATAAAATCTGCCCACATAATCTACCAAGTACAACACATCTTTTGGCAAGTTTTGAGCACGAGGTCTTCATTCGGTGAACCTATGATATAGAACATGTGTTTGTGGGATATTAAATAATACCCCTAATTTTACTAGATATTGAAAAATACCTCCCAAAATCCTTTTGTTGAATCCCCCTCCTAATACATATTTCCAATAAAAGAAACCCCTATTTTAACTAGATACCCCCTTTTATACCCCCCAATGTTGAATTATTGTAACTTTGAATAATATTCTACTTATCTTTGAGTCATTATTGTATAGATCAAATCCCCTTTTGTGGATTGATCAAGTCAGGTCTTGTATAATATCAACTCCCTTTTTTTGGATTGGTCAACATGTATTTGTATGGTGGTATTTGTAAAGTCAACCCCTAGTAATTGTAAAGTGGTTTTAGCCACTTCTAGGAGAAGTCGGCTCCACCAAGTGAAGAGTCACAACCCTAGCACCACCTCACAACTTGTATTTATATGTGAGGATGGTGTCTCATTTGAACACACTCAACACAATAGATCTACAACTATGAAGAAGAGGAACTGCTACTGCAACTAAGTGTGACGTCAAGGAGGGTTCTTTGTCTTTGTCTTGTTATTTCTTGGTTAAGTGGTGCGCTACTCTTCCTAGTGAAGGAGTAGAGGAGGATCGTTTGTTTGATATTTGGTTTATCTATATTGAGGAAGTTTTCGTTGGGTTTTCTCCCCCATGAGGGTTTCCCCGGATAATCTGTGTGTCTCTATTGTTTCTGTGATTGCCTCTCTTTCAATAATCTTCTTTATGCAGCTAATGTGCTAAATGATTATAATAAAAAATAAGAACCGTAACTACTAGTTGTATAAGTAAAACTTCAACATGGTATCAAAGAAAGCCTGAAAGAGACCAACTCATAGTTTATAAGAAGTAACTAGCCTTAACAAACCCTCTCCAAAATCCAGTTTTTAGTATTTCAGCTACTGCAAAAATAGGGTTTCTTCATAAACCCTAAGTGTGACATTTTCCCTGTTTAAGGAGGACGTTGAGGGAAGTAACCACATCTAGGAACTCTTCCTAGGAGGGAGCATCTAGTCCCTGGATCAAAATTTCAAAAATTGAAGTTTTAGAAAATAGGGTTTCCTCATAAAACCCTAAGTACCAATTGCAGTTGCAATACATGTTCCAGTTGTCGTATCAGTTGCAATTGTAGTATGAGTTGCAGTTGCAGCATGAGTTACAGTTGCAGTTTCAATTCCTTCATACTAGTTGCAACACTAGTTGCAGTGCCAACACCAGTTGTAGTACCAGTTGCAATGAAAGTTTTTGTGAAGTGTTGGGGCTGATTTTTATTGTCCTAGTGCACCTTACCCTTGCAAATATCCAACTAACTTTAAGTTACAAGTTGAAGCACCTTTGAAGTTTTAAAGGTTCGTTATTGCTTGCCACCACTGCCGGATGGTGCCACTACGTGTCGATGTTGTTAGAGGTATGTACTTATATATGTTTAAATTGTATCATTATTTTAAAGGGTATTTGTAGGAGAAAATATATTTTGTCTAAACAAAAACTGTAGATCCAGAGGGATCTCAGATCCAACACATTTAGAGGAACTATGCACCCCAGGTTTGATTACTTTGATATGTCTCTACTTGTTATGGCATTATTGTAATCTTATGAATATCAAAGTTGCATTTTGATTTGTTTAAGTTATCATACCAACCATTGGTCAAAATTAAATTCAAAGTATTAGATTGATTAAGGTTGAGATTATAGAGTTTATTCTCTAACTCAAATTTCTGTCAAGAAGCATATTATCTTAGTGCAGAGGATAGGTTGAAGAGAGGACAGGTTGAAGAGAATACTTGTCATCTTGAGTGAAGGAGACTCAGAAGAAAAGAAACAACACTATTCTTGAAGACAAGGATCAAAGTCCCAGGTTTGATTGATTAAGTTGATAATATTAAAATTTGCACATGTCAAGTTTGATAACTGTCTCATTACAATTAAACACTATAGTTGTGATAACAATCTTTGAAAAGTTTTATACTTGGTAGCATGTGAGAATTATTGAGATAAATGCATATTGTAATCATTTACCATATATAACTAACATCTCCTCTAGGAGAAACTTCTTGTTTTGTTTCTAGGTTACCATGGAGGAATGATTGATCACAACACTAGAAGAGTGTTTCTCTCATTCCTTATTATTGTATTTCTTACTTTTTACCCTTGCTTCAGGCAGGTCACAAGTGATAACTCTAAAGGAGCTAATGTGACGATTGTTCTCACCATTTTTTTTTTATTATTACTATTATAAAGAGTATTATTCTTGTTTGTCGTTTCTCCCTTGTTCTTGTTCCGGGCAGGTAGCAGGTGATAACCCTGAGGAAGCTATAGTGAAAGTTGTAGGAGGCAACATATTAGATAAGACATGGAGAAAACTATCCAAGTTGTATACATGACTGTATACATCCATGTACCAAAGAAGAAGAAGAAGCTACTTTTGAGATACAAAGTATCGCATATAGAGATTGATTGTAAGGAGAAGAAGGCTCCAAAGATGACCAAACATTAGAATAGAACTCACAACAGACTTGGTCAATGGATAATGAAGCCACCTTGACAGGAAGCATAATTCATTTGAATTCTAACTCAACTTTTCATATTAAGATTTGGTATTCAACACCAAGTATATCTTGCAGAGATTATGAAGTTTTTATAGACTTAAAAGAAATCAAGACTCAGAGTGACCCTGATCTTAGAGAGGATCAGATGAGTAAAGAGACATCTTCCAGGACAAATAGACAAATGCCATGAGTTGAGAATAATAAATTGTAGCTTCAGAGACTTCTAGGAGACGTGAAATATCCTAGGAAGATTCCCTTGTTTCAGTAACACAGGAGGAAGCCAGTCAGAAAGACTAGGATATGGATTTTTCCTTGAGACTAAAAGGGAAGTCAGTGGTGACTTCCAATATTGATCTAATAGGTCAAGTATGTTGCATATAACACTATAGATATACACAAAGCCTAATTTTTATCCAGAGGATTCTCCCAACAAGAGAGAGAAGACTATGACGAGACACTTGCTCCAGTAATTGAAGAAATAGTTCCAATATTCGTGAAGACAGCCAGAACAACCATGATCCTAATACAATATGAGATTCAGAGGGAGAAGTCCTTGTATTTAATATTGAGTTACCTCCATGAAAGAAGAAAAGCTACCTTCAATATCAACCACTCTCAATTTCAGATGAAGTTGTTTCCATGATAGAATATAGGAGCTACTCTCAGAGTTCAACAACTACAATGAGAATAAAGTAGTCATTCTCAACTTTAGAAATTGCAGCTGCATGTGCAGAGTCC
>ML847651.1:67885-80400 GCA_009831015.1 Picea engelmannii | reverse complement strand
TGTAAAATGGATGGCAAAACTAGATTACTATAAAATGCACGCTTAGGAATCATATGACCTCCAAAATGAGTGATAAAAGTTGTGGAATTTGTATGTTATAATTTTACATATATTCATACTTTAGTTGTGCATTTTGAAACCAAAAACCCTCTACTGTGCATAAAGGTTAAAAACTTCTTTGTAAATGCAAAAAATGCACAACGGGAAAAATGCTTAAAAATGCATGAAACCAGGGCATTGTGAAAATGCATGCCCAACTCTTAACACACCTGCAATTTGAGTGATTCAAGTTCAAGAGGGTGTCTTAGATTATTTTACACCTGTCTACATATTTAGTGATGTTTTTGCGAACGTAAAAGTGGTTGTTGTGTAAAAGAGGCAAAATCTACCTTGTAAACCGAGAGACCAAATCAATACAAAGTTCCCTAATGAAAATGCACACCCATGATTCTATACAGCTCCAAATTTTGTGATCTAATTTTTTGGGTGAAGTTAATAACATTATGAATCTATCTATATAATCCAGAGTGCATTTTCAAATGAAAAAAGGACTTCTAGCCGAAACCCAAATTCAAGATCTTTTGTAAAATGGATGGAAAAACTACATTACTATAAAATGCATGCCTATGAGTCATATGACTTCAAATATGAATGATAAAAGTTGCAGAGTTTGTATTTTATCATTTTACATATATTCATACTTTGGTTGTTCATTTTGAAACCAAAAACCCTCTACTGTGCATAAAGTTTAAAAACTGCATTGTATATGCAAAAAAATGCATAAAGGGAAAAATGCATGAAAACAGGGCATTGTGAAAATGCACACCCAACTCTTAACACACCTGATGTAAAGCTTATTGTGAGTGGATTTTATGATCAGAACGAAATGAACACAGATCATTATTACTATTAACACAGAGACACAATGAACAATAACATAGATACAACAAAACTGGCTTCTATTCAATAAAGAAATATGTTGAAACTGTAAAATGCAGACTGAAAACAAGTTTGCTAGAATGGCGACGACTTATCTCTGAGAAGAGATGTGAAAAATAAGATCATTCGCAATAAGATGAGTACAATGAGGCTCTAGAATTATTTTTACAATAAAAATGAATGCCAAAACCCTACACATCCAAAAACCTAACCCTAGGAGATGAAGTGCCATAATTCATGTGGGCCTCGTTGGGGTAAGTTGGTACATCAACTTCCCGGGGTCGTAAATTTTTCATACGATATTCGTTTTAGGTGCACGATATCTCGTTGGAAAGGTCTATATGAGGAATACACATTATGTTGTCAAAATCTAACTCCATTTATAGTTTGAATGTGGCGATCCCTAAAAAATTTGTTTAAGGCCTCAAAACGATCCTGAAAGTTCAAGACCAGAAAACTAGGAAAACATGCCAAATTGAAAAAATGCCAAGATGAGCTAGTTGGAATAGGTGGCTGGACATCGATATCCACCTAGAATAATCCTCCCCCTTAGGAAGAAATAATCTCCAATGCATTGAGTTCCCCCATCAGATGAGGAAATTTCTGCTGAATTTGGCTCTGGGTGAGCCACTTGTCTTGGTGCAGGAGTTGCCCTGCTTTGACAACCTGATAAATCTGGATCCTCTGATAGTGAGTTTCCTTGACCTGTCTTTCAATGATCCAATTAGTATATGCATGTTCCATGAAATCAACGTTGATCTCTTTTGGTGTCAACTATTTTTCTATCTCCGAGGTGTCGAATAATGGTGGAAAATGTGGTTGAAGGAGATCCAAATTGAACATTGGGTGTAAGACAAGGAAGGTGGGAATGTTGAGCTCAAAATAATTATTTCCCATAGCCTTGGTGATGGTGTAAGGTCCATAGCAGAGTGGATGAATCTTTTGATGGGTCCATGTAAGGCGTTTTGTCTGCAAGTGCAACCAAACTTCTTCGCCCACCTGAAACTTGTGTGGCACTCGATGTTGATCATGGCGCTGCTTGTACTTGAAATTGGAATTTTGTAAAATATTCTGAACCTGTTGGAATATGTGATGGATCCTCTCAATGAACCAGGTGGATTTTTTATCTTCAGTTTGAGCATGGGACAATTCTTCCTGGGTGGCCGAAAGTGGTAGTGAAACATCCATAGGACGAAATGGTTGAAATCCCAACCCCACCTGAAAGGGGATGTGGCCGGTTGAGCTATGTATGAATCTGTTGTAGCTATGATGAACATAGGAAAGAATATCATCCCATGTGCAGGGGTTCTTGGAATTGTACATGCACAGGATATGCACGATCATCTGGTTAATGACCTTGCTTTGGCCATTCGTCTAGGGGTGGAAGGCAGTGGATTTGGTGAGCTTTGTGTCCAACAATGACTCGAGGTTCGACCAGAATGTGTTGAGGAATCGACTGTCCTAATCTGAGATAATTGTTTGTGGTATCCCAAAATGTACCTACACTCGTTCAAAGAAGAGCTTGGAAGTGGCCTCTGCTGTGATGCTCTTCTTGCAGGTGATCAGAATCACCATCTTGGAAAAGCAATCAACAACCACAAAAATGCATTCATTTACTCGCTTGGTGGACAGAAGGCCCGACATGTAGTCCATTGAGATGGATTATTAGGGTCTGTTAGGAGTAGGCAAAGGGGTGTATAAGCCTTATTTCTTAGTGGCTGGTTTGGAATCAATGCAAGCAGTGCAAGACTTGATATAATTATTGACATCCTGTCGAAGTTTCGTCGAGTAGAAATGTTGTTGCAACACTAACATTGCCTTTCATATGCCAAAGTGTCCTGCCACCCAACTATAGTGGGATTCCCAAATCATCTTTGCTCGCTCGCTTGATGGAACACAAAGATGGCCCAGATGACACAACAACCCATTTTGAAGATGGAAATTAGTGACAGTTGTGTTTGAGCCCAACATTTGGTAGGTGGTAGAGAAGTCATGATATTTCTCATAGAGTTGGGGTCATTTGGAGGTCTCATGGCCGCAAGAGTCTAGCACCATGGTGAGTCTCGTGACTAGAGGTTGGTTGAGGCAATCAATGACGCGGTTGGTACTTCACATATTATACTTGATGTTGAGGTGGAACTACTTCAAGTATGTGGACCACTTCTGATGGCGATCATTCTGCAATTTTCCTTGTGTCTGCATGAGCTGCAATGTCTTATGATCAATGTGGATGAATGTCTCCTTCCCGAGAATGTAATGCCTCCACTGGAGACATTATTTCATAACAGAGTACATTTATTTTTCATAAGTAGGGTACTTACGAATGACATTTGATAGTGTCTCACTATGATAGGCCACGGGGTGGCTGTGGTGAGCGAGAACTGTGCCCACAACATAGTCTGAAGCATCTATCTCGATCTCAAAGGGTTGTTGCAGGTCGGGTAATGAAAGCACTGGGGATGAGAACAAGTGTTTCTTCAAAAAATCGAACGCTTGATGTTGGTACATGCCCCACACAAAAGTTTCCTTACCACCACCCTTGGTTACTTGGCTGAGGGCCCATGCAATATGGGAGAATACCAACACAAACCTACGATAGAAATTGACAAGGCCTAAGAAGCTCTGAAGCTTAGTGAGCGTGGTTAGGGATGGACAATCACAGATGACCTGGATCCTAGCTGGATCCACACACACACCATGCTCATCAACAATTTAGCCTAGGTAATGGACCCTATCCATGTCGAAGGAGTAGTTTTCCAAGTTGGCATATAACTTGTGATGTCGCAGAGTGTGTAGAACTTGTTGAATATGATGCAAGTGTTCCACCCAAGTCTTGTTGTAGGTGAGGATGTCATCCAGATACACCACTATAAAATAATTGGTGAAAATCTGAAATATATCATGCATCATCCTCTTGAAATTTGTTGGGGCATTTGTCAAACCAAAGGGCATGACCAACCGTTCAAAAAGACCTTCTTTTGACTCGAAGGTAGTCTTCCATACATTTGTTTGCTCTATTGGGACCTGATGGTAGCCAGACTTTAGATCAATCTTACTGAAGTATTTCCCCCCCTTGAGTTGATCAAGGAGACCGCCAATTCAAGGAATCAGGTACCGGTTCATGACTATGATTTTATTTAGGGCCCATTAATCAATGCAAAGTTGCTAGGTCCCGTATTTCTTCTGCATGAGCACAATTGGGCTTCCACAAGGTGATGATCTGGATCAGATGTGCCTCTTTTGAAGTAGTTCTTGGATATGATGCTTGATCTCCTCATTTTCTAACAAAGAGTGGCGATAGACTGGCCCATTGGGTAGCAGAGTGCTAGGGGTTAGATCGATGGAATGCTTGACCTGACAGTGCATAGGTAACTCAATAGGTGAGGATAAGATGTATTTTTATTCTTCCATGACCTTATCCACTTTCTTATAATACATGGAGAGGTCAGACACATAGGCCATGGATGTGGCTACAATATTTCTCTCACTCTGAGAGTGAATCATGAAGAAGAAAAACTTCCCAGTATGAGAGATGACCTTCTTGCATTGCTTGGCAAAGATAAATGAAATGGAACTAGGTGGGACTACATCGGGTATCCTGTATAATTTCTTATACAAAGTAATAATAACATCGTGAGGCCTAGACTCATATACAACATGACATTTCCATAAATAAGGTTGGCCCAAAATAACATCACAAACTTCAAGGGGAGCAACATCACACAATACCTCATCTTTGAAGGGCTTGATGCCATAAGACATGCAACATTGTTGGCTGATGCGAAGACTGCTTCCTTGGCAGAGCCATCTGATGGTGTAGGGATGCAAGTGTGGTTTTGTCGGCAGGGCCAACCGCTTGATGACCTCCACTGAGATGAGGTTCTTTTGACTACTTCTATCAATGATGAAGTGTAGTGGGGTGAATTTCACCCACATATTTGAATGAAAGAGGCCCTCACATTCCTCTGGCTCATAAGGTTCACCGGGATGGATCTTGGTGGTAGCAACGGTGGCACTGGGTTCTGTGTCAATGATCCATCTCCCCTTTTTTGGTTCTGACTTAGATTCATAACTCACATCTGATTCATAGGCTTTCACCTCAGCCACCAATGACTACTTTGAGCGGCAATCAACAATGTTATGCCAGGGGCTCTTATGGAAGTCACACAACTTCCCGGTACCTTTCTTCATATTTCCATTGTCCTTCTTTATTTTTGGCTTAGACCAGTTGTCCTGAGGCTGTCCATATTTTCTCTGCCTTTTGTTCTGTAGGTTGGTGCTTCCCTTTCCCTACTTTTGCTGTGAGGGGTTCCCAGACCTAAACTGTCGTGTCTTTTGTTTAATCTTCTGCTCGATTTTAACGACATATCGATAAAAGGCACCCAAGGAAGATATGTCTAGAAACTCCATTTCTTCCTGGATGTATTTATGTAGACCACCATGGTACTTGAGCACCAGATGTTGCTCAGAATAATTGATATCCATCTTGGTGCGCAAGGTATGTAAGATATTTTTGAACTCTGGCACTGCTTGGTCCCTTTCCTGTCGTATTGTGGTCCATTTTGTATATAGGTCGTCATAACTTACAGTAGGACAGTATTGTTCCTTAATAGCATCCCCGAAGGACTCCCAGGTGAGTGCGACTGTAAATAATGAGGGATCCTTTGTTGCCTTTTTCTCATAGAAATTCTCCCACCAATATTTTACATGGGGGACAATTTTGAGTAGCGCAAAAGTAATTTTTTCTCTATTAGAAAAGTTATGGATAGAAAAATACCCTTCTAGCAGATTCAACCATTCATCTACAACATCTGTGTTTATCTGACCTTCAAATATAGGAATATCAAAGTTGATCTGTACCTTGAAGGGGGCGACACCTGCGCTCGAGGAAGATGCATCACATGTTGGTAGATGTTGAAGAATTTGTGCAAAATTATCCACCATCTCTTTCCTTTGTTGTGCGAGGTCTTCCTTGAGAAACAATTTGAAACGATCTCTTGTCCCATCGTCTTTCTTTTCTCCTACCATGGAAGGTCGCTTGGGCATGCGAGATCTCTTGTCCTCAAGAGAAACGAGATCGAGACCCAACTATTTGTACCCTGGCCTTGTTGGGGACATGCACTAAGAACGATAAGGAAGTCTAATAAAGACACCAGAAGGTGGTGTGAGTTCCACAACATTCCTAGCACAACACCAATGAATGTCGCTTGAAACAATCATTGGTGGTTGAGCTTAAAGAGAAAGAATCAGAACCTGACTTGGACTCTGATTCAAAGAACAATAAATGGAAACATATCATTGATGTAGAACCCACTACTACCATCATGACCACAACAATACAACTAGAAGAAACATAGGAGATTGAGGAGGGGGAGCACCTCTTCCACTCGCATATGTGGGTAAATGAGACCCCACTACATTTCATTGTTGACAGTGGGAGTCAGAAGAACCTAATATCAGTCGAGGTTGTCAATATATTGAATCTACCAACGATGCCACACCCCCAACCATACACCATCGAATTGTTGAGTCGGGGACGACACATTTGTGTCAGTAAAAAATGTTTCCTATCCTATGACATCAAGCCCTTCAAGGATGAGGTAGTGTGTGATGTTGCTCCACTTGAAGTCTGCGATGTTATTTTAGGACAACCATATATGTGGGAACATCATGCTATCTATTAGTCTTTTCCTCACAGTATCATTGTTACTCTAGGAGGTCAACTCTACAGGGTACCAGAGGTAGCTCCAACTACTGCCACTTCATTGATCTTGAAAAACCAATTCCACAAAATAATCTCTCAGACCATGAAGTTTTCCCTCTTCACGATATAGTCAGACGGTGAATAGAAGGTCATTGCGACCACTAAAACCTCGACCCAAGACATTTCTATCATACAGAAGTAGGTCGACAAGATTGTAGAGGAGCATAAAGAGAATGGGAGTCTTCCATATGTTCAACATAGCTCTATTGGCCATGACCATTTTCGGGTGTGCTTGGGGTTCCAACCATTATCCCCCATTGATATACCTCTTCTTGCTGCATCTTCACTGATAGAGTCCTCCCACACTCAGATCAAGGCAGATCATGCACCTAGATCTATTGAATGGATCCAACACCTCCATCAGGTTCACATGAAATCCTTTCACAAGCAAAGTACAAGAAGGACATCTACTTCAACAAGGAAATCAACTCACCAAGGTTTAGATTCGGCATAAGTTTTCCCATCTCTCGAGGGAAATTGATGCAATGAGGACATTGATTCCTAAGAGAGGAGGAATGATCCAGGTAGATCTCGATGGCCATCCACCTTTTCCATGGAATCAACATTTCGAGCCTATCGTTTTGATAAACCATGATATTCACCCTTTTGATGGGGAATGGAATGTAATACCATATTCATTTGTTAGTTACAGAGATCATGTAATGATTTCCTAGTGATTTTATGTACATGCCTACAACATAACATTAATGCACCATATCCCATTAGAACTCCGTAGTTAAGCACTCTTGGGATAGAGTAGTATTGGGATGGGTGACCACCTGAGAAGTCCTAGTGTTTTGTATGCCTATGGTATTTTATAAACTTAGATTAATTTATCCCACATGCAACATGGGAATTGTTCTCCTCTCACTCTCTCATATATAATTGAGGTGAAGGAGGCCCTTTAAGGATGCAATGGAGTGTGATGTAAAGCTTGTTGCGAATGAAGTGTAGCCAACATCTCTTTCTTTTCAAAGATAAGCTACCCCATTTTGCCAATCTCTGTTCAACCATGTTTTTCTCTCTTATTCATTAATCGAAGTTGGGTTTCACTATATTAAAGTGTTTCTTGAAATATCTTTATGTATTTCCTTGTTATATCTCTGCTATATTTTTGTATTCATGTCATTCTCAAAATAACCTGGATCAATCCAACTCAATCTCATTCACACTCAAATCAACCATGACTTTTGATAATCCCTCCACTGATTCTAATGGAGGAATTTGCACTGTAGATGACTTGGCTTCCCACAATCACTGAGTTTTCTCATCTTTGAAGGTTTCAATTTCATCTTGTATTTGTTTCATGATCTTTCTACTTTCCAATAATTGTTGGTAAATCTACTCCTTTTCTTCATGACTAGCTTGCAACTCTGGGGTATGAACATGTTGTACAACAAGAACATTTATCTTTTTTCTTGAGGATCTTAATCTCATTATCCTTGTCTTTGATTAGGTCTCCTATAACAGTTGGATTTTTAGGATCTGCTCCTAGGGAAATAATATTCCTCTCCAAATCATTAATATTAATTATATTGGATTTAGTGGCCACCCTCTCCTGCGTCAACTGCTTCACTATTCTCATTACCATATTTTTCATCTTCCTCTCACTAGAAGAGGATTGAAAGACCCCTATATACAACATATCACTTGTTTTCTAGCGCAATTCAATCATATCCACAGGGTGGATATCCCAAATCTTTACTCTCATTTGAGTGGCTTCGTAATCTACAGGAAAAAGAGGCTTAAGTACCTTCGACTCTAGTATATCCAAATTGAATATACCTTGCTAGTAATCCACAATAGATAGTAATTTTGTTTAATTTATGTTTTTTTCCCCAAGCCCGAGGATACATTTCATTTTTTACCCCTTTATTTTTTCTCTTTATGTACAAATACTATGAAAAGAGTGAGGGTTTCTTATTATATGTTCCTTCCTCTCTAGAGGTCTGTGAAACTCCTGGTGTTAATGATAGAGATGAACTGAGATGCTCAATAGTGATAGTAGTCCCCTTTGAGGCTGAACTAGCTTCATTTGAACCTTATCTAATATGCAATATACCCTTCCCTTATCCTGTAAACTCAACTAAGAATCCCTCTAAGTCTAATTCTTCATCACCTTTAGTATTTTTTATTAACTACTCACTCAACTGATCATCAATATCCATTTCAGAATGCATGTCTGAAAATGTCCTCTTTCCAAGTTGTAATTCTTGTTTATGAGGAGTTTGAATTACATTGGATTGCTCCATTGACTCAGTGGTAGTTTGATTGGGCCTCTTCCTCTAGAATCTCCTTAAAGTTTTCCCATGAATCCAGGTTAATAGTTATTTCCACTACAAGATTTGACAGATTCTTGTACATGGGCCTTCTCACTCCAATCACACCACATGGGTCATACACCCATTTACTTCCTTTTTCAAAATCCAGTTGTTGTAGCATTTCTTCTGTAACAGCTAGAGAAGTTCTAATATTGACCAAGAAAGGGCCAACCTATTGAGGTGGCTTGAAAGTGATGGCTTGTGTATGCCAGGAAAAATGAAATTGATCTAAAATGAGTTTTTTTTCTGATGTATTCCAAAGAAAATATTGTTGGAGTTAGGAAAATTGGAAGCTTGTATGGCTCATGTTCATAACCATATACTCTAATGATGGTTTGATCCTCAACCAAGTACCAATATCCTACTATGGTATTTTTTCTTAGCTGCAATATCTTTTTAAACTCACAAAACATCCTAGGAGGTTGAGTGCCATGAAGAAGAATGTAGGATGCACTCATGTGCTTATTTACATAACGGCTGGAACCTTTATTCTGGTCTTGTTTCCTCACCTCCTCAATCCACTCAATTACTGGCTTGGTTTTACCTAAATAATCCTTTGTTTTGATCCCAAAGCTCTAAGAATTATTGAATAATATGAGGTGCACCAAGTAGGCCTGGTACCTAAAAGATTTAGTGATGTGGAAATTTGACAATTGGAAGTTTATGAATTCCTCTAGGAATCGACACTAATCAAATTTTGTGAGGATGATTGAATTCAGTGGACATAAGAAATAAATTAACCCTAAAATGGTCTCATCCACTGCTCTATAATGTTCATAGCCTAAAACCTGACAAATCATGGAAATAGCTTGCCTGGTTAGTTCAGGGAAGATGGTGGATTTGAAAGGATATGGACCAGTTGGTAATGGGGCATATGGGGATAATAGATTACTCAATAGATTCTCTCTTTCAAACTATGATAATGGTTGGTACTTAGAGTCAAGCTCATCATCATCCATGGTTTCATATATAGCATGGTCTGGAATTTGGATCATTTGGGCAATGGATTCTTTAGTTATTTCATAGACTATCCTAGAATCATGTACATAAATGATTTGTTTCCTATCCACGTGGTAATTGACAACACACCAATTGAGTAATTATATAAAGTGATAAGTTCGTGGAACAATTGATCTGGCCAGGTTTGGTTCCCATAAGTTTAAGTAGTTTCGACCATTGTTAGCGTCAACCTGGGTTCTCTGAATTAATTGGTTAAGGTTAGGGAAAGATGGTGCAGGGTAAAAAACATCCCTTTCCATGTCCTCCAAGTGATAATCAAATACAATCATTTTCTTGGATGGTCGAATTTGGCTAGGGTTCGATTTAGTGGCCATTTGATTACTTTTAGGGGAAAATACTGACTACCTTTCTCCATATATCCTTATTTTAAACAATTTGAACGAATTTGAAATAAGGAAATGAGAACAACAACCAAACTTATTTGTTGAAGGAGAATTTGACTACTTTTACTGGAGTCTATTGTACTCGTAACATGGTTTACTGTGTGTGTTTACCTCATTTTCTTCAGGGGTAATTGTGTTAATCTTTGTTTTTTAAATTCTTTAGATTACGTCCAGGCGACACATTATTTATTTGACTTACATCACAATGGTACTTGTCATCAATTCATATATTTTGGGGGCGAGCTAAAGTGGTTTCATAATACCACCCCTGCGTACCGAAATGAATAAGGTGATGGCACATTATCACCTGTTAATACATTGGTTCTGAATTTAGGCCTCCGACCCCTTGTTATCCAATATGCACTTTCACTGGTTGAAATAAGTTGAGATCGTCGATCTTGGATCTATATCAATGTTGCAATTGTGTTTATTGATTTTTCATTTCAAACCCTATTTTCTCTTTATTGTGCCTATAGAAATATGGCAAAGTGATGTAGTATACATGGTATTGAACCTGAATTAATGACTAAATTATAGGGTAAACTTGAAGTGAATGGAACTAAAACATAACCAATGTGAACCATTTAAATAGGAACAAACAGCTACAAGATCTACATTCTCTATCTATATCAACAACAAGGCTACATAACGACGACATTGTGGGGTTAATCTTTCTAACGCACATGTGGGGTCGGTTTCTCATTGTCTTGGTTTTCTCCTCTACACATTATCATTGTTGACAAGTGTCGATCCAATGTAAATGTCAGCAGGTTGTTCCTCTCCCCATCCGTACTAAGAGGTGGGGTTGATCTAATGTAAATTGCAGTGGCTTGCTCCTCTACACACTGTCCTCACTGGAAGGTGGGGTCGAGCAATGCAATAATCAATTGGTTTGGCAGATGGTTTATTTTCTTGGGGTTTGGTGCCATAGTGTTTTTTTATGTTTGAAATGTATTTTTTTATTTGATTTACTTTTTGTTTATTTTTTATTTTTTATTTCTTTGTAATGTAATTTACTCATATTTATATTTAATATGTGTTTTATAGTTATATGTAAGGGTATAGGGCCAAAGTGGAGGTAAGTTCATATGCATGGAGGGTGATATGGAGATAACTAGATGCAGGGATAAAGAAAACAAGAGCCATCTATTTCATTTTTAATGACATTGTTAGCACATGCCTCGATTTTCCCTGCCACCTTAAATCTGTATATGAGATTCATTCCATTCATGAATTTTCTCATAAGTTAGGGGGATAAGGGGGATATGTTAGGTATGGAACATTCATAGGGATTTATTTGTCTTATTCGTTTAACACATGTAACTCATGCAACCATTATTGAGGTTGTGGTCATGCCTGGTCTCTCAATATTTGTCCCAATTAATATTATGCATGCCCCATGGTGAACAATTGGGACCTATGGACTTAGAATTGAAATTGATTTGAGGCATACTACAATTGTTAGAGAACTAGGTTGAAGGTGTAGGGGTTGTGGCCAGGACCCTAGGAAGAGGTACTACCATAAAGACCTTAGTTGGGATCAGGTGTGGGGGCCGTCAAGGTCGAGGTTAAGTTGGGTTAGGTATAGGCGAGGACCTTATAGGGATAGATGGGTCTACTAGGGCCGAAGTGGAGGTAGTTTGTTCTTATGCATATAGGGGGAGAGGGAGAGAAAAAACTAAGGGAGGCAGAGAGCCAACAAGATGAGCAGTATTTTTCATTTTTTAACGGCACAGTTAGCACATGCCTCGGTCTTCAATTTCACCTCTATATACATCCCTCTATATGTACTCCTCCATCCCTCCCTCTCTCTCCATCTCACTCACGACCTATGATATTCTGCTTTGTCTCACTCTCTATCCATGTCATTTATATTGACCTATCATAATACTCTAACACACTCTCACACTATCATAGTACTCTCACACTATCACAATACTCTCACACTCTCACACTATCATAGTACTCTAACACTCTCAAACTATCACAATACTCTCACACTCTCACACATTGTCTCACATAATATCGATTGTGAGTAATTTAACTTACTTCATTTGTATCACTCTCTCTCTCTCTCTCTCTCTCTCT
>ML847651.1:51735-61877 GCA_009831015.1 Picea engelmannii | reverse complement strand
TGACATCGAAGACACTCCCTAGTAATTGTCCTTGTTTGGCCATGCTTTACATTCATTCCAACACTAGATTCCAAAACCTTTTGAATAATTCTATTGGAGTGATTTTCTACTATACAAACCATTCTGTAAATTTTCCACTGACATAGGCCTCTCAAGAGATACAATCATACAAAATTGGGAGAGCATAAAAATAAACTACCATGCATGGCATGTAAATTGTTCCCCTAGAAATTTCTAAGAAACAACACTAGATAAAGCTGAAGAAAACACTACTACATATGGTATTGAAGTCTGATGGAGTGTTCCGACGTGACGGAAAAAATCCACCTTACCGTTAGACGTTGCCCATTAATTCTCAAAATTTCGTTATATTTTTTTCTTGGTCCCCCGACATTCGTCGGACCTATGATGTAGTTTAGTATTCATCATATTTCCAACTCATATTCAATGATTTTCAAGATCGATGACATCACCATCATGACCACCATTTCCCCGTGGCTTGCCTCTATGGCACCTACATGACACTGGCATGTTAACAAATTTGCGTGTCATAGGTGTGTTTGGCACCTAATTGGGCCTTAATTATGCCAACTAGTGGGATAAAAATGCATGTCACGAGCTTATTATACCCGTATTGTCTTGATCGATATGTCAATTATGCCTACTAGGAGGGCTAAAAATGTCTATCTCAGACTAATTATGTCTGCGTTGTCTCGATCGAGACGTCAATTATGCCTACTACGAGGGTTACAAATGTTCGGAGAGAGCTAATTATTCCTGCTTTGCCTCCAAACATCAATTAAACATGAATGGGCAAGATATATGATTGGTAAGTACAAGGATTAATGGGTGAACATAACACATATTATAAGTTTGTATGATGTGGGTAGGTTGGACAGTACCCGACCCAGATCAGTTGTGATGCCAAATAGGCTATGAGCGAATTTCAAGTCAGATGTTGGTTAATGTGACCTTTGAATTCATATGATGGCTAGTCCTGACTAGTACTTCCATGTCCCAAAGTTACCCTTTGTATAACAAAGGGACTCTAGTCCATGGCATAATAAGTATCTCGTTGAGTGGTTAAGTCTATGTAATATGAGTGCCTCTGGGGTTTCTCAAGATGTTGAATCCATTTATGCATTCAGAAATATAAGTTAAACAACATAAAATTATGATTTTCCCTAGATTTAAATCACCATATTCACGTGAAAAATTCCAATTAAATGTAGAAAATTTAGATTACACCACCATGGGGGAAACGTGTGAAGTATTCAAGTGGTTGAATCAAATGTCACATTACTGCACCCATATACATATGGTGCCACCAATCAATAAGAAGCACTCTGCATCAACATCGAAAATCCAAGAGGCCACAAGATAGAGAAAGGGGGAGTCTCCAGTAACAATGGGAAGACCAAAGCAAATGGAGAACATCTTGAGGAAAGGAATTGTTGATGCAAACAGTTTAAAGGGAATGTGACAGTACAAGGAGACAGGAGACAAAGTATTTCAAGAGAAGGACTATGTCCAGGTTGGTCGGTCCAAATGGGCATTGAAGGTGTTTGACCTAGGTATAGGATATTGCGACAGTTGCTTAGGAATAATACCATAAAAATCGGTAAACATATACCTTTTTGGTATCAATCCTATCCATCCCCACCATAGTCTTATGCCTAGAGCTCATCCCCAATACTTGTCTTGCTCTCTTCCCTCCTAGTGGTTCACCCTTCATATTCATACCACATTATGTATCTTCCATTAGACCCTTCGGTGCACTACCAATTTTGGAACCCATTGGCACTGTAAGTTTCTTCAGTACCCGCCCACAGTGTGAAGTTGGTGACTAGATAAAATTCCCTTTTGAGTATCGATTGCAACAGATGACTAGCTACAACAAGGTAGAGTGTGCCTCAAGTACTAAGCATCGCCTCAAACTGGTAAAATCTAGCTTGAGGACCTATGAATACATGTAAATTTAGTTATGATACACTTATGTAAGCAACCTATGGGTCATAGTGGTCCCCAAGCAGAACATAATATATACGTTTGTAACAATTGGTTGGAGGACCTGTGAATACATGTAAAGTTAGTTATGATCCACTTATGTAAGCAGCCTATGGGTCATAGTGGTCCCCATGGGGAACATAACATATAAGGTTGTAAGTAGAGAGATAGAAAAGGAGAGGCTTGTTAGAGATTCCTCAGGAGGAATATTCGTAGAGGAGAAAGTTGTAGATTCGTATTACAGTTTTCCCAGTTTTGTAATGGAGATTGTATTTGTAAGGATCCTTATATATTTATGAGGAATTAATGGAAGATGAGTAATGTTTTGAATCATACTTATCTTATATGTGATTCTTGATGTGATCTTTAGTGATTATCTACAATCTTTAAGTGATCTTTAATTCATCTCTTTAATAATGTCTGAATCTACCTACAAGAAATATTTATATTTCAGGTATTTTTTATGAGAAAAAAATCATTGTATTGTTATTTCTTGTGGAAATGACGTACACATTGACGAGATCCCTTCTGCTTTTAACGTTAGAAGCCATTGCCTTTATAGGCTTCCTCTATCATATAAGACTATAGCATATGCTTATGACTTTGAATCTTACAATCATCCTTATACATGTCACTCTTTAAACAAATAGTTCCACAATTTGGTATTGATGCTGAGACAAAACCATGAGACAAACTCTCTCTAACTTTACATAAACAAAAATTAAAACAAGACCAAAAATACATTCATAAAAAATTATGCAAGAGTATCAAATGTGTAGAGTATGGTCCTTAATCTCATGAACAATAAAAAACACTTCCTCCAAAATGAGTGCTTCCTTTGATAACCGATCAAATTTGTGGTTGAATTCTCGGTAGACATGAGCAAGGACACCTCTTCAAAAACTATTTTATTTTCCATAATCCTATTGAAAATAGGCCCCAACTCTAAGTTATAAATGTTACTTTTACCATTTTCCCAATCCATCAAAAGTTTGGAGTCACAGAAGACTTGTAGCTTGTTAACCTGCATGTCCACTACAACCTTAATTAGGATCCAGATGGCATGAAGTTCTGCTCTATTGTTTGTGCCCAAACCTACCCAATATTGTATTATACCTTTAATTTTAGTTGTGCAAGTTTTTGGGGATGTAGTTTATCATAGTAGACGTGGTCATGTTTATTTTGCAATTGCAAGTTTAAAAAGGGAGTGTGTGTAAAAGAGACAAAGTTTGCCTTGTAATTTACAAGGTATAATATGTGCCAAGTGACTAAATGAAAATGCATGCCCAAGCTTCCCTGTAGCTCCAAAATTTGTTTTATAAGTTTTAAGATGGATTTACATAAATGGTAAAATTACCTATGCATCTAAAGTTCAATTGAATAACATGAGAGGTTGCTTTCATGCACCTAGAATTGAGATTTCATGTAAATTTGAAGGGAAAATTGCCTCATCCTCAAATGCATGCCCTAGCCTCCAATTTGAACCAACTTTGGTGGTTCATCTTGCATAAGTTGTTGTTTGTGATTTCACACCTCTCTATAAACTTATATTGGCATTTTGAGACACGAACCTAACTGGTGTGCATAAAGCATAAAAATCGCATTGTAAAACCAAAGTGTCAAATTGTTAAAGTTGGATATATTAAAATACCTGCCCAAAGTTGGATAAGGATCAATAATTTAGGATTTAATTTGTAAATTGATCATTCCAACATGTATAACCTGTTTGTACAATTAGTAGTGCATTTACACTCCAAAAAGAATGATTTTTATGCACAAATATTCATGGAATTTTGATGAATCAGAGGATGGTGGGTTAGGAGATAAACCAAGGTCAATTTTTCATTAAGAGTCATCAAAGACTCTTCTGTGCAAAAATATGCAGGAGATGCATAGTAAAAGCCTAGAAATGCAAAAATTGTTTGTAAAAAGTAACCCAATGTTGTATTATACCTTAGAATAGAGTTGTGCAAGTTGTTAGGGATGTGGTTTATCATAGTAGACCTGCTAATGTTGTTTATTTTTCAATTGAAAATTTAAAAAGGGTGGTTGTGCAAAAGAGGCAAAGTTTGCCTTGTAATTTACAAGGTATAAACTGTACTAAGTCACTAAATGAAAATGCATGCCCAAGATTCCTTGTAGCTCCAAAAGTTGTTTTATAAGTTTTAATATGGAGTTACATAAATGGTAAATTTACCTATGCATCTAAATTTCAATTGAAGAACAAGAGAGGTTTCTTTCATGCACCTAGAAGTGGGATTACATGTAAATTTGAAGGGAAAACTGCCTCGGCCTCAAACGCATGCCCTAGTCTCCAATTTGAGCCAACATTGGTGGTTCATCTTGCATAATTTGTAGTTTGTGATTTCACACCTATATATAAATTTATATTTTCATTTTGAGACATAAACATACCTCGTATGCATAAAGGATAAAAATTGCATTGTAAAACCAAAGTGTCAAATTGTTAAAGTTGGCTATATTAAACTACACACCCAAAATTGGCTAAGGATCAATAATTTAGGCTTTAAGTTGTAAATTGATCATTCCAACAAGTATAACCTATTTGTACAATTAGTAGTGCATTTACACTCCAAAAAGGATGATTTCTATGCACAAATATTCATGGCATTTTGATGAATCAGAGGATGGTGGGTTAGGAGATAAACTAAGGTTGGTTTTTCATTAAGAGTCATAAAAGACTCTTCTATGCAAAAATAAGTAAGAGATGGATAGTAAAACCCTAGAAATACAAAAAGTGTTTGTAAAAGGAAACCCAATGTTGTATTATACCTTAGATTTGAGTTGTGCAAGTTGTTGGGGATGTGTTTTATCATAGTAGACCTAATCATGTTGTTTATTTTGCAATTGCAAGTTTAAAAAGGGTGGTTGTGCAAAAGAGGCAAAGTTTGCCTTGTAATTTGCAAGGTATAAACTGTACTAATTCACTAAATGAAAATGCACACCCAAGCTTCCATGTAGCTCCGATTTTTTTTTTATAAGTTTTAATTAAATGTAGAACACATAAATGGTAAATTTACCTATGCATCTAAAGTTCAATTGAAGAACATGGGAGGTTTCTTTCATGCACCTAGAATTGGGATTTCATGTAAATTTGAAGGGAAAACTGCGTCAGCCTCAAATGCACACCCTAGTCTCCAATTTGAGCCAACTTTGGTGGTTCATCTTGCATAAGTTGTAGTTTGTGATTTCATACCTGTCTATAAACTTATATTGGCATTTTGAGACATAAACTTGCTTGGTGTGCATAAAGGATAAAAATTGCATTGTAAAACCAAAGTGTCAAACTGGTAAAGTTGACTATATTAAACTGCACGCCCAAAGTTGTATAAGGATCAATAATTTAGGATTTAATTTGTAAATTGATCATTCCAATATGTATAACTTGTTTGTACAATTAGTAGTGCATTTACACTCCAAAAAGGATGATTTCTATGCACAAAGATTCATGAAATTTTGATGAATCAAAGTATGGTGGGTTAGGAGATAAAGCAAGGTCAGTTTTTCATTGAGAATCATAAAATAATATTCTATGCAAAAATAGACAAGAGATGCATAGTAAAACCCTAGAAATGCAAAAATTGTTTGTAAAAAGTAACCCAATGTTGTATTATACCTTAGATTTGAGTTGTGCACGTTATTTGGGATGTGGTTTATCATAGTAGACCTTCTCATGTTGTTTATTTTGCAATTGCAAGTTTAAAAAGGGTGAATGTGCAAAAGAGGCAAAGTTTTCCTTGTAATTTGCAAGGTATAAACCTTAATAAGTCACTAAATGAAAATGCACACCCAAGCTTCCTTGTAGCTCCAAAAGTTGTTTTATAAGTTTTAATTAGATGGAGTACACATAAATGGTAAATTTGCCTATGCATCTAAAGTTAAATTGAAGAATAGGAGAGGTTGTTTTCATGCACCTAGAATTGATATTTCATGTAAATTTGAAGGGAAAATTGCCTCAGCCTCAAATGTATGCCCTAGTCTCCAATTTGAGCCAACTTTGGTGGTTCATATTTCATAAGCTATAGTTTGTGATTTCACACCTATCTATAAACTTATATTGGAATTTTGACACACAAACCTGCATGGTGTGCATAAAGGATAAAAATTGCATTGTAAAACCAAAGTGCCAAATTGGTAAAGTTGGCTATATTAAACTACATGCCCAAAGTTGTCTAAGGATCAATAATTTAGGATTTTATTTGTAAATTGATCATTCCAATATGTATAACATGTTTGTACAATTAGTAGTGCATTTACACTCCAAAAATGATGATTTCTATGCACAAAGATTCATGGCATTTTGATGATTCAGAGGATGGTGGGTTAGGATATAAATCCAGTTCAGTTTTGCATTAAGAGTCATAAAATTCTCTTTTGTGCAAAAATAGGCAAGAGATGCATAACTAAACCCTAGGAATGAAAAAATTGTTTTTTAAAAGTAACCCAATGGTGTATTATACCTTAGATTTGAGTTGTTGGGGACGTGTTTTATCATAGTAGACCTGGTCATGTTGTTTATTTTGCAAATGCAAGTTTAAAAAGGGAGGTTGTGCAAAAGAGGGAAATTTTTCCTTGTAATTTGCAAGGTTTACATTGTACTAAGTGAGTAAATGAAAATGCATGCCCAAGATTCCCTATAGCTCCAAAAGTTGTTTTATAGGTTTTGATATGAAGTTTACATAAAAGGTAAATTTACCTGTGCATCTAAGGTTCAATTGAAGAACGGGAGAGGTTGCTTTCATGCACCTAGAATTGGGATTTCATGTAAATTTGAAGGGAAAACTGCCTCAGCTTCAAATGCATATCCTAGCCTCAAATTTGAGCTAAAATGCTTTGTAATTTGCAAGGTCAAACCTGTACTAAGTTAGAACATTAAAATGGATGCCCAAGCTTCTTTGTAGATCAAAAATTCTTGTAAAGGTTGTAATATGGAGCTAGATATATTGTAATTAAATTCACATATGTCATTTAAAGTACAAATGAAGAACATGAGAGGTTTCTTTCATGTAGCTAGATTTAGGATTTCATGTAAATTTGAATGCAAATCAACCATAGAGTGAAATGCATGCCCTAGTGCCAATTTTGACCCACTTTATTATACATCCAACAAGGCTCTAATAACACCTTTAGTCATAATTAAAAATAGAAGGTAGATTGAAAACAAGTAGGGTCATCAGAGTTAGAGATCAAAGCAATGTTTTTCTTTCAAAACACATAAGTCATAACTTATCAAACTATTTGGTGATCAAAACACACACACACACACACACATATTATCTTAGGCAATAACCAATTGAATTCTTGTTACTAGCTTTAAAATTTGGCAACAACATTCCATTAGTGTCACGTGTGCATCTTTGACAATAATTAACAACAACTTACAAGAAAAAGAAATGGCAATGGAAAATATATTTTGAAATACATGGAAAAAATTCCACACACTAATATACAACATGGTATACCACCTTGATGTTGAAAGAAGTAAAAAAATAGTACAAGTAAAATAATAAAAATATTTTATTTTCCTACATAAACTTACATGACTTCAATTGAAAATTCATGGTTTTCCCAAGAGTAGTAGCTATTAACTATTCATCCACATGTATTGAATATTCCCCCCAAAAATGGAAAGCATAATCATTGATTTGGATTTTTTTTTAAGAAAACCTATTATATGTTCATGGAAAATGTTTACATTTAAGTGAAAATATAAGTGTATGCATAATTATAATAATAGATTATGCTACAAGTTTTTTATTTTCAATGAAAATATGAAAATTTGTAGCCTAAATTTGTTCAAAACAAATAAAATATAGCCAAATTGGTGAAATTCCACTTAAAAAAAACATTGGATCAAAGCAATGAATGTAGCAATGACCGTTGCAAGAAATCTCCCAGAACATATTGATTCCTCAACAACCCTCAACATCTGATCATTCCAATATTTATAACATGTTTAGTAGTGCATTTACACTCCAAAAAGGATGATTTCTATGCGGAAAGATTCCCAACATTATGATGAATGATAGGATGGTGGGTTATGAGAGAAAACAAGGTCAATTTTTTGTTTTCAATCATAAAAGACTTTGTTGTGCAATTTTTTTTTTATTACAAATTCATCTTTATCAACAAAATTTAAAATTCCTTACAAAAACTAAGCATAGTATGTATAAAATATATATGAGAGGAAATATCAAACTCCGCATTGGCTTAAGTACATTGAAACCAAGAAATTATAAACAAAATCTCTTTCTGACATCTCTTTCAGATGAATATTTCTTGTAATTGTCCTTTAGATAAACAGAACACACATTGGTCAAATAAGAGATGAGTCATTATAGGAACAACATAAGTCATTTATATTAAAAACGAGATATGCAAAGTGTTAGGCTAAAATCCTAGAATTATCAAAATTACAAAATATGTCTAAATCGCATCCTCGAACATAGTACTTAAGCTTAAAATGAATAATATATAATTATGAGTTTATTCAGTCATCACCCATTTCCTCATCTTGGCTAATTATGTAGACATTATTCCCAGAGGTAGATGAACTAATGCCTCCAACTCCATTATTCTCCTCGGCTTGTATTCTGGGACATTTTAGAACATGAATATCATGTTTAATCCCCATTAAATCATTCATAATTATGTTCAGTTTGTCCTCAACCATGAGTTGAAAGTCCATCATGGGTTGTTCACTCTTAGCATGAGATTTAAACTTTGTATCCCTTGCTTCAGGAGTACTTAATTGAACGAGTAGGAACTTCAAGAAATGTATCTATGGACCTTTCTGAAATAATCAGTGCTACAGGAATAACAACTGCAAAATTTGTAACACTAGCAGTAGTTGCAGAAGTATTCCCACTCTTCAAATTATTCTCCTTTCTATTGTAATTTGATCCTTCTGTCACCATTAGACAGGTGTAATCGTCAGGATTCACAGTGCCCAATATCTGATTATCTTTAGAATACAAAATATCGATGAAATACCCTTAAATGACCTTTAAATAACCCTTAATCCTTCATTGGATTTCCAAAGTACAAGTTGATACTCTTCATGTGTGAATTATGACATAATTTGCTCCAACTGATGGTTGCATCAATCAATCAAATTATGAATATCGTCATTAAACCTGGATGGCAGTTTAATTAGTTAATAATTATGATACTAAGGTTATAGTAGTTAGAAAATAATTATGATTCATAATTAGTAAGTTGTACTTTGGAAAACATTACAATTTGTAATAATTAATAAATTTGATTTTGTGATTTTATCAAAAGTTTTATATTGTCATATTTACACTTTGAAATTCCTCAAAAAAAACATGGCTCAATGTTTATGAATTTATTATTATTATTATATATATAACTCAAAAGTTATATTTGAAATTACAAAGTAAGCTTATTATTATTTTCTATATTTGTAATTTGAACTTATTTATATGATTGTTGTCGGGGAGAGTGGGGGAGAGAGGTAAAGTACTTGGGGGAGAAAGAGAGAGTAAGAGGGAGAAAAGGGGAGAGAGTGAGTGAGTGTGTGAGAGATCATCAAAATGACAGAGAGCGAGAATGAGAGAGTGGTGGGATCGAGACATAGGAGTAGGGCGAGAGAGGGAGATAAGGGGACATAATGAATTGGAGATAGAGAAAAAGTATTTTCATTGTCTAGGTCACGGTCTAGGTTGTGGCCTAGGTATAGGTCATGGTCTAGGTCATGGATGGAATGAATCATGTATACAGATTATAGGCGGCAGGGAAGACAAAGGCACATGCTAACAATGTCGTTAAAAATGAAAAATACAACTCTTGCTATCTCTCTCCCTCTATGTGTGCATCATGGTCTAGGTGTAGGTACTTTAGGTCATGGCCTAGGTCTAGATCATGGTTTAATGTCAGTATCTTTTCACTGTGATTTCTTTGATGATAAGATTTTGCGAACATTATTCATACAAATGAAGTAAGTTAAATTAATACTCACAATTGATATATGAGAAAATATGTGAGTTTGAGAGGGAGAGAGAGGAAGATAGAGAGGGAGGATAGAGAGAGAGTGTGTGAGAATGTGAGAGGGATAAAGAGAGGTTGAGAGTGATATGGAGAGAGAGAGAGAG
>ML847651.1:7031-41522 GCA_009831015.1 Picea engelmannii | reverse complement strand
ATCCAAGATCGACGATCTCAACTTATTTCAACCAGTGAAAGTGCATATTGGATAACAAGGGGTCGGAGGCCTAAATTCAGAACCAATGTATTAACAGGTGATAATGTGCCATCACCTTATTCATTTCGGTACGCAGGGGTGGTATTATGAAACCACTTTAGCTCGCCCCCAAAATATATGAATTGATGACAAGTACCATTGTGATGTAAGTCAAATAAATAATGTGTCGCCTGGACGTAATCTAAAGAATTTAAAAAACAAAGATTAACACAATTACCCCTGAAGAAAATGAGGTAAACACACACAGTAAACCATGTTACGAGTACAATAGACTCCAGTAAAAGTAGTCAAATTCTCCTTCAACAAATAAGTTTGGTTGTTGTTCTCATTTCCTTATTTCAAATTCGTTCAAATTGTTTAAAATAAGGATATATGGAGAAAGGTAGTCAGTATTTTCCCCTAAAAGTAATCAAATGGCCACTAAATCGAACCCTAGCCAAATTCGACCATCCAAGAAAATGATTGTATTTGATTATCACTTGGAGGACATGGAAAGGGATGTTTTTTACCCTGCACCATCTTTCCCTAACCTTAACCAATTAATTCAGAGAACCCAGGTTGACGCTAACAATGGTCGAAACTACTTAAACTTATGGGAACCAAACCTGGCCAGATCAATTGTTCCACGAACTTATCACTTTATATAATTACTCAATTGGTGTGTTGTCAATTACCACGTGGATAGGAAACAAATCATTTATGTACATGATTCTAGGATAGTCTATGAAATAACTAAAGAATCCATTGCCCAAATGATCCAAATTCCAGACCATGCTATATATGAAACCATGGATGATGATGAGCTTGACTCTAAGTACCAACCATTATCATAGTTTGAAAGAGAGAATCTATTGAGTAATCTATTATCCCCATATGCCCCATTACCAACTGGTCCATATCCTTTCAAATCCACCATCTTCCCTGAACTAACCAGGCAAGCTATTTCCATGATTTGTCAGGTTTTAGGCTATGAACATTATAGAGCAGTGGATGAGACCATTTTAGGGTTAATTTATTTCTTATGTCCACTGAATTCAATCATCCTCACAAAATTTGATTAGTGTCGATTCCTAGAGGAATTCATAAACTTCCAATTGTCAAATTTCCACATCACTAAATCTTTTAGGTACCAGGCCTACTTGGTGCACCTCATATTATTCAATAATTCTTAGAGCTTTGGGATCAAAACAAAGGATTATTTAGGTAAAACCAAGCCAGTAATTGAGTGGATTGAGGAGGTGAGGAAACAAGACCAGAATAAAGGTTCCAGCCGTTATGTAAATAAGCACATGAGTGCATCCTACATTCTTCTTCATGGCACTCAACCTCCTAGGATGTTTTGTGAGTTTAAAAAGATATTGCAGCTAAGAAAAAATACCATAGTAGGATATTGGTACTTGGTTGAGGATCAAACCATCATTAGAGTATATGGTTATGAACATGAGCCATACAAGCTTCCAATTTTCCTAACTCCAACAATATTTTCTTTGGAATACATCAGAAAAAAAACTCATTTTAGATCAATTTCATTTTTCCTGGCATACACAAGCCATCACTTTCAAGCCACCTCAATAGGTTGGCCCTTTCTTGGTCAATATTAGAACTTCTCTAGCTGTTACAGAAGAAATGCTACAACAACTGGATTTTGAAAAAGGAAGTAAATGGGTGTATGACCCATGTGGTGTGATTGGAGTGAGAAGGCCCATGTACAAGAATCTGTCAAATCTTGTAGTGGAAATAACTATTAACCTGGATTCATGGGAAAACTTTAAGGAGATTCTAGAGGAAGAGGCCCAATCAAACTACCACTGAGTCAATGGAGCAATCCAATGTAATTCAAACTCCTCATAAACAAGAATTACAACTTGGAAAGAGGACATTTTCAGACATGCATTCTGAAATGGATATTGATGATCAGTTGAGTGAGTAGTTAATAAAAAATACTAAAGGTGATGAAGAATTAGACTTAGAGGGATTCTTAGTTGAGTTTACAGGATAAGGGAAGGGTATATTGCATATTAGATAAGGTTCAAATGAAGCTAGTTCAGCCTCAAAGGGGACTACTATCACTATTGAGCATCTCAGTTCATCTCTATCATTAACACCAGGAGTTTCACAGACCTCTAGAGAGGAAGGAACATATAATAAGAAACCCTCACTCTTTTCATAGTATTTGTACATAAAGAGAAAAAATAAAGGGGTAAAAAATGAAATGTATCCTCGGGCTTGGGGAAAAAAACATAAATTAAACAAAATTACTATCTATTGTGGATTACTAGCAAGGTATATTCAATTTGGATATACTAGAGTCGAAGGTACTTAAGCCTCTTTTTCCTGTAGATTACGAAGCCACTCAAATGAGAGTAAAGATTTGGGATATCCACCCTGTGGATATGATTGAATTGCGCTAGAAAACAAGTGATATGTTGTATATAGGGGTCTTTCAATCCTCTTCTAGTGAGAGGAAGATGAAAAATATGGTAATGAGAATAGTGAAGCAGTTGACGCAGGAGAGGGTGGCCACTAAATCCAATATAATTAATATTAATGATTTGGAGAGGAATATTATTTCCCTAGGAGCAGATCCTAAAAATCCAACTGTTATAGGAGACCTAATCAAAGACAAGGATAATGAGATTAAGATCCTCAAGAAAAAAGATAAATGTTCTTGTTGTACAACATGTTCATACCCCAGAGTTGCAAGCTAGTCATGAAGAAAAGGAGTAGATTTACCAACAATTATTGGAAAGTAGAAAGATCATGAAACAAATACAAGATGAAATTGAAACCTTCAAAGATGAGAAAACTCAGTGATTGTGGGAAGCCAAGTCATCTACAGTGCAAATTCCTCCATTAGAATCAGTGGAGGGATTATCAAAAGTCATGGTTGATTTGAGTGTGAATGAGATTGAGTTGGATTGATCCAGGTTATTTTGAGAATGACATGAATACAAAAATATAGCAGAGATATAACAAGGAAATACATAAAGATATTTCAAGAAACACTTTAATATAGTGAAACCCAACTTCGATTAATGAATAAGAGAGAAAAACATGGTTGAACAGAGATTGGCAAAATGGGGTAGCTTATCTTTGAAAAGAAAGAGATGTTGGCTACACTTCATTCGCAACAAGCTTTACATCACACTCCATTGCATCCTTAAAGGGCCTCCTTCACCTCAATTATATATGAGAGAGTGAGAGGAGAACAATTCCCATGTTGCATGTGGGATAAATTAATCTAAGTTTATAAAATACCATAGGCATACAAAACACTAGGACTTCTCAGGTGGTCACCCATCCCAATACTACTCTATCCCAAGAGTGCTTAACTACGGAGTTCTAATGGGATATGGTGCATTAATGTTATGTTGTAGGCATGTACATAAAATCACTAGGAAATCATTACATGATCTCTGTAACTAACAAATGAATATGGTATTACATTCCATTCCCCATCAAAAGGGTGAATATCATGGTTTATCAAAACGATAGGCTCGAAATGTTGATTCCATGGAAAAGGTGGATGGCCATCGAGATCTACCTGGATCATTCCTCCTCTCTTAGGAATCAATGTCCTCATTGCATCAATTTCCCTCGAGAGATGGGAAAACTTATGCCGAATCTAAACCTTGGTGAGTTGATTTCCTTGTTGAAGTAGATGTCCTTCTTGTACTTTGCTTGTGAAAGGATTTCATGTGAACCTGATGGAGGTGTTGGATCCATTCAATAGATCTAGGTGCATGATCTGCCTTGATCTGAGTGTGGGAGGACTCTATCAGTGAAGATGCAGCAAGAAGAGGTATATCAATGGGGGATAATGGTTGGAACCCCAAGCACACCCGAAAATGGTCATGGCCAATAGAGCTATGTTGAACATATGGAAGACTCCCATTCTCTTTATGCTCCTCTACAATCTTGTCGACCTACTTCTGTATGATAGAAATGTCTTGGGTCGAGGTTTTAGTGGTCGCAATGACCTTCTATTCACCGTCTGACTATATCGTGAAGAGGGAAAACTTCATGGTCTGAGAGATTATTTTGTGGAATTGGTTTTTCAAGATCAATGAAGTGGCAGTAGTTGGAGCTACCTCTGGTACCCTGTAGAGTTGACCTCCTAGAGTAACAATGATACTGTGAGGAAAAGACTAATAGATAGCATGATGTTCCCACATATATGGTTGTCCTAAAATAACATCGCAGACTTCAAGTGGAGCAACATCACACACTACCTCATCCTTGAAGGGCTTGATGTCATAGGATAGGAAACATTTTTTACTGACACAAATGTGTCGTCCCCGACTCAACAATTCGATGGTGTATGGTTGGGGGTGTGGCATCGTTGGTAGATTCAATATATTGACAACCTCGACTGATATTAGGTTCTTCTGACTCCCACTGTCAACAATGAAATGTAGTGGGGTCTCATTTACCCACATATGCGAGTGGAAGAGGTGCTCCCCCTCCTCAATCTCCTATGTTTCTTCTAGTTGTATTGTTGTGGTCATGATGGTAGTAGTGGGTTCTACATCAATGATATGTTTCCATTTATTGTTCTTTGAATCAGAGTCCAAGTCAGGTTCTGATTCTTTCTCTTTAAGCTCAACCACCAATGATTGTTTCAAGCGACATTCATTGGTGTTGTGCTAGGAATGTTGTGGAACTCACACCACCTTCTGGTGTCTTTATTAGACTTCCTTATCGTTCTTAGTGCATGTCCCCAACAAGGCCAGGGTACAAATAGTTGGGTCTCGATCTCGTTTCTCTTGAGGACAAGAGATCTCGCATGCCCAAGCGACCTTCCATGGTAGGAGAAAAGAAAGACGATGGGACAAGAGATCGTTTCAAATTGTTTCTCAAGGAAGACCTCGCACAACAAAGGAAAGAGATGGTGGATAATTTTGCACAAATTCTTCAACATCTACCAACATGTGATGCATCTTCCTCGAGCGCAGGTGTCGCCCCCTTCAAGGTACAGATCAACTTTGATATTCCTATATTTGAAGGTCAGATAAACACAGATGTTGTAGATGAATGGTTGAATCTGCTAGAAGGGTATTTTTCTATCCATAACTTTTCTAATAGAGAAAAAATTACTTTTGCGCTACTCAAAATTGTCCCCCATGTAAAATATTGGTGGGAGAATTTCTATGAGAAAAAGGCAACAAAGGATCCCTCATTATTTACAGTCGCACTCACCTGGGAGTCCTTCGGGGATGCTATTAAGGAACAATACTGTCCTACTGTAAGTTATGACGACCTATATACAAAATGGACCACAATACGACAGGAAAGGGACCAAGCAGTGCCAGAGTTCAAAAATATCTTACATACCTTGCGCACCAAGATGGATATCAATTATTCTGAGCAACATCTGGTGCTCAAGTACCATGGTGGTCTACATAAATACATCCAGGAAGAAATGGAGTTTCTAGACATATCTTCCTTGGGTGCCTTTTATCGATATGTCGTTAAAATCGAGCAGAAGATTAAACAAAAGACACGACAGTTTAGGTCTGGGAACCCCTCACAGCAAAAGTAGGGAAAGGGAAGCACCAACCTACAGAACAAAAGGCAGAGAAAATATGGACAGCCTCAGGACAACTGGTCTAAGCCAAAAATAAAGAAGGACAATGGAAATATGAAGAAAGGTACCGGGAAGTTGTGTGACTTCCATAAGAGCCCCTGGCATAACATTGTTGATTGCCGCTCAAAGTAGTCATTGGTGGCTGAGGTGAAAGCCTATGAATCAGATGTGAGTTATGAATCTAAGTCAGAACCAAAAAAGGGGAGATGGATCATTGACACAGAACCCAGTGCCACCGTTGCTACCACCAAGATCCATCCCGGTGAACCTTATGAGCCAGAGGAATGTGAGGGCCTCTTTCATTCAAATATGTGGGTGAAATTCACCCCACTACACTTCATCATTGATAGAAGTAGTCAAAAGAACCTCATCTCAGTGGAGGTCATCAAGCGGTTGGCCCTGCCGACAAAACCACACTTGCATCCCTACACCATCAGATGGCTCTGCCAAGGAAGCAGTCTTCGCATCAGCCAACAATGTTGCATGTCTTATGGCATCAAGCCCTTCAAAGATGAGGTATTGTGTGATGTTGCTCCCCTTGAAGTTTGTGATGTTATTTTGGGCCAACCTTATTTATGGAAATGTCATGTTGTATATGAGTCTAGGCCTCACGATGTTATTATTACTTTGTATAAGAAATTATACAGGATACCCGATGTAGTCCCACCTAGTTCCATTTCATTTATCTTTGCCAAGCAATGCAAGAAGGTCATCTCTCATACTGGGAAGTTTTTCTTCTTCATGATTCACTCTCAGAGTGAGAGAAATATTGTAGCCACATCCATGGCCTATGTGTCTGACCTCTCCATGTATTATAAGAAAGTGGATAAGGTCATGGAAGAATAAAAATACATCTTATCCTCACCTATTGAGTTACCTATGCACTGTCAGGTCAAGCATTCCATCGATCTAACCCCTAGCACTCTGCTACCCAATGGGCCAGTCTATCGCCACTCTTTGTTAGAAAATGAGGAGATCAAGCATCATATCCAAGAACTACTTCAAAAGAGGCACATCTGATCCAGATCATCACCTTGTGGAAGCCCAATTGTGCTCATGCAGAAGAAATACGGGACCTAGCAACTTTGCATTGATTAATGGGCCCTAAATAAAATCATAGTCATGAACCGGTACCTGATTCCTTGAATTGGCGGTCTCCTTGATCAACTCAAGGGGGGGAAATACTTCAGTAAGATTGATCTAAAGTCTGGCTACCATCAGGTCCCAATAGAGCAAACAAATGTATGGAAGACTACCTTCGAGTCAAAAGAAGGTCTTTTTGAACGGTTGGTCATGCCCTTTGGTTTGACAAATGCCCCAACAAATTTCAAGAGGATGATGCATGATATATTTCAGATTTTCACCAATTATTTTATAGTGGTGTATCTGGATGACATCCTCACCTACAACAAGACTTGGGTGGAACACTTGCATCATATTCAACAAGTTCTACACACTCTGCGACATCACAAGTTATATGCCAACTTGGAAAACTACTCCTTCGACATGGATAGGGTCCATTACCTAGGCTAAATTGTTGATGAGCATGGTGTGTGTGTGGATCCAGCTAGGATCCAGGTCATCTGTGATTGTCCATCCCTAACCACGCTCACTAAGCTTCAGAGCTTCTTAGGCCTTGTCAATTTCTATCGTAGGTTTGTGTTGGTATTCTCCCATATTGCATGGGCCCTCAGCCAAGTAACCAAGGGTGGTGGTAAGGAAACTTTTGTGTGGGGCATGTACCAACATCAAGCGTTCGATTTTTTGAAGAAACACTTGTTCTCATCCCCAGTGCTTTCATTACCCGACCTGCAACAACCCTTTGAGATCGAGATAGATGCTTCAGACTATGTTGTGGGCACAGTTCTCGCTCACCACAGCCACCCCGTGGCCTATCATAGTGAGACACTATCAAATGTCATTCGTAAGTACCCTACTTATGAAAAATAAATGTACTCTGTTATGAAATAATGTCTCCAGTGGAGGCATTACATTCTCGGGAAGGAGACATTCATCCACATTGATCATAAGACATTGCAGCTCATGCAGACACAAGGAAAATTGCAGAATGATCGCCATCAGAAGTGGTCCACATACTTGAAGTAGTTCCACCTCAACATCAAGTATAATATGTGAAGTACCAACCGCGTCATTGATTGCCTCAACCAACCTCTAGTCACGAGACTCACCATGGTGCTAGACTCTTGCGGCCATGAGACCTCCAAATGACCCCAACTCTATGAGAAATATCATGACTTCTCTACCACCTACCAAATGTTGGGCTCAAACACAACTGTCACTAATTTCCATCTTCAAAATGGGTTGTTGTGTCATCTGGGCCATCTTTGTGTTCCATCAAGCGAGCGAGCAAAGATGATTTGGGAATCCCACTATAGTTGGGTGGCAGGACACTTTGGCATATGAAAGGCAATGTTAGTGTTGCAACAACATTTCTACTCGACGAAACTTCGACAGGATGTCAATAATTATATCAAGTCTTGCACTGCTTGCATTGATTCCAAACCAGCCACTAAGAAATAAGGCTTATACACCCCTTTGCCTACTCCTAACAGACCCTAATAATCCATCTCAATGGACTACATGTCGGGCCTTCTGTCCACCAAGCGAGTAAATGAATGCATTTTTGTGGTTGTTGATTGCTTTTCCAAGATGGTGATTCTGATCACCTGCAAGAAGAGCATCACAGCAGAGGCCACTTCCAAGCTCTTCTTTGAACGAGTGTAGGTACATTTTGGGATACCACAAACAATTATCTCAGATTAGGACAGTCGATTCCTCAACACATTCTGGTCGAACCTCGAGTCATTGTTGGACACAAAGCTCACCAAATCCACTGCCTTCCACCCCTAGACGAATGGCCAAAGCAAGGTCATTAACCAGATGATCGTGCATATCCTGTGCATGTACAATTCCAAGAACCCCTGCACATGGGATGATATTCTTTCCTATGTTCATCATAGCTACAACAGATTCATACATAGCTCAACCGGCCACATCCCCTTTCAGGTGGGGTTGGGATTTCAACCATTTCGTCCTATGGATGTTTCACTACCACTTTCGGCCACCCAGGAAGAATTGTCCCATGCTCAAACTGAAGATAAAAAATCCACCTGGTTCATTGAGAGGATCCATCACATATTCCAACAGGTTCAGAATATTTTACAAAATTCCAATTTCAAGTACAAGCAGCGCCATGATCAACATCGAGTGCCACACAAGTTTCAGGTGGGCGAAGAAGTTTGGTTGCACTTGCAGACAAAACGCCTTACATGGACCCATCAAAAGATTCATCCACTCTGCTATGGACCTTACACCATCACCAAGGCTATGGGAAATAATTATTTTGAGCTCAACATTCCCACCTTCCTTGTCTTACACCCAATGTTCAATTTGGATCTCCTTCAACCACATTTTCCACCATTATTCGACACCTCGGAGATAGAAAAATAGTTGACACCAAAAGAGATCAACGTTGATTTCATGGAACATGCATATACTAATTGGATCATTGAAAGACAGGTCAAGGAAACTCACTATCAGAGGATCCAGATTTATCAGGTTGTCAAAGCAGGGCAACTCCTGCACCAAGACAAGTGGCTCACCCAGAGCCAAATTCAGCAGAAATTTCCTCATCTGATGGGGGAACTCAATGCATTGGAGATTATTTCTTCCTAAGGGGGAGGATTATTCTAGGTGGATATCGATGTCCAGCCACCTATTCCAACTAGCTCATCTTGGCATTTTTTCAATTTGGCATGTTTTCCTAGTTTTCTGGTCTTGAACTTTCAGGATCGTTTTGAGGCCTTAAACAAATTTTTTAGGGATCGCCACATTCAAACTATAAATGGAGTTAGATTTTGACAACATAATGTGTATTCCTCATATAGACCTTTCCAACGAGATATCGTGCACCTAAAACGAATATCGTATGAAAAATTTACGACCCCGGGAAGTTGATGTACCAACTTACCCCAACGAGGCCCACATGAATTATGGCACTTCATCTCCTAGGGTTAGGTTTTTGGATGTGTAGGGTTTTGGCATTCATTTTTATTGTAAAAATAATTCTAGAGCCTCATTGTACTCATCTTATTGCGAATGATCTTATTTTTCACATCTCTTCTCAGAGATAAGTCGTCGCCATTCTAGCAAACTTGTTTTCAGTCTGCATTTTACAGTTTCAACATATTTCTTTATTGAATAGAAGCCAGTTTTGTTGTATCTATGTTATTGTTCATTGTGTCTCTGTGTTAATAGTAATAATGATCTGTGTTCATTTCGTTCTGATCATAAAATCCACTCACAATAAGCTTTACATCAGGTGTGTTAAGAGTTGGGTGTGCATTTTCACAATGCCCTGTTTTCATGCATTTTTCCCTTTATGCATTTTTTTGCATATACAATGCAGTTTTTAAACTTTATGCACAGTAGAGGGTTTTTGGTTTCAAAATGAACAACCAAAGTATGAATATATGTAAAATGATAAAATACAAACTCTGCAACTTTTATCATTCATATTTGAAGTCATATGACTCATAGGCATGCATTTTATAGTAATGTAGTTTTTCCATCCATTTTACAAAAGATCTTGAATTTGGGTTTCGGCTAGAAGTCCTTTTTTCATTTGAAAATGCACTCTGGATTATATAGATAGATTCATAATGTTATTAACTTCACCCAAAAAATTAGATCACAAAATTTGGAGCTGTATAGAATCATGGGTGTGCATTTTCATTAGGGAACTTTGTATTGATTTGGTCTCTCGGTTTACAAGGTAGATTTTGCCTCTTTTACACAACAACCACTTTTACGTTCGCAAAAACATCACTAAATATGTAGACAGGTGTAAAATAATCTAAGACACCCTCTTGAACTTGAATCACTCAAATTGCAGGTGTGTTAAGAGTTGGGCATGCATTTTCACAATGCCCTGGTTTCATGCATTTTTAAGCATTTTTCCCGTTGTGCATTTTTTGCATTTACAAAGAAGTTTTTAACCTTTATGCACAGTAGAGGGTTTTTGGTTTCAAAATGCACAACTAAAGTATGAATATATGTAAAATTATAACATACAAATTCCACAACTTTTATCACTCATTTTGGAGGTCATATGATTCCTAAGCGTGCATTTTATAGTAATCTAGTTTTGCCATCCATTTTACAGAAGATCTTGAATTTGGGTTCTAGGTAGAAGTCCTTTTTCATTTCGAAATGCACTCTGGATGATATAGATAGATTTATAATGTTATTAAATTCACCCCAAAACTTAGATCACTAGATTTGGAGCTATATAGAAGCATGTGCGTGCATTTCCATTAGGGCACTTTCTATTGATTTGGTCACTCAATTTGCAAGGTAGATTTTGCCTCTTTTACACAATATCAACTTTTATATTCGCATACACAACACTAAATATGTCGACAGGTGTAAAATAATCTAAGTCACCCTCAGTAACTTGAATCACTCAAATTGCAGGTGTGTTAAGACTTGGGCGTGCATGTTTCATCATGCCTCGGTTTCATGCATTTTTAAACATTCTTCCCATTATGCTATTTTTTTTTTAATTTACAACAGATTTATGGCTTTAGACAACTTATTTTGTATCTTTAACACTCATTTTACTATCTCATGCTTCTCATATTATAACGTAACATTTTAATATGTAATGCTTCTTATATTGTGGCAGGGTGATCGTGGGAAGGCACTAGCCTCGAAGCAAGTAAACGACTAACAATATCCATATCCATTTAAAGTGAATTTTATTATTGTTTTTATAATTGAATTAACTTGTTTTTTTGTTGATATATGCAGTTGTTGACACCTAATGTACTTGACAATCTCAGAAACTGTGAGCACATGTTTGAATTGGACCTGGTTGAGACAATTAAAAAGGATGTGATAAAAAAAGCAATGAACATGCTCAATTGTTTACATGTGAACCAATGGAGGAGGTTGAACAAAGATGCAAAGTTTTGATGGAGGAAATAAAATGATCTATGGTAAGTGACATATTTTAAAAATGTCATTTATCACATATGTTCATTTAGGATTTTTTTCTACTTTTATATGATCTGAATAAAATATGTTTTCTTTTTATAGGAATTAATCAGAAAACTTCAACAACTTGCTCCTGAGGATGGTGTTGGTAGTAGATATGCTCAAACACCACAACGTCCTACCACGAGCCACATAATCGTGAGGATATTTGGCTCTTCACTTGTGGTTGACAACCCCATGATTGAGACGATTGAACCTTATGGGGCCCATGACACATTGTCGATGCAATGCATGCCAGACCAAGTGCTTGATGGTGATCGAAATGAGGCAATTGGTGATTCTACATATTTCTTTCTTGGATCGTCACGTGTTACCAACAAGAAAAAACTACCAATTACCTTTTTGGTGGACAAGAACATTGTTCCGATAAAGATACAAAAAATCTCAGGTATTTATTAATGTCTTAATTATTTTGTATTATCTAATTGAGTTAGGGACCTAACCTACCTAACCCCTCAAGTGGGTAGAATAATATATTTCCATGTAATAAAGGTCAATATTAATAAGGCCTGGAAATAAGGAGGAATAAGTCAAATGTAAGAAGACCTAATAGAAGCTTCCGCTTCTAGAAGGATATTCCTCTAAATTTTTCTTTTGGATAGATATATTTAGTATAAATAGGAGTAGAGGGTATGAGAAGTTTTGTCTTGAAGAATTATTGTAATAGAGCTCTGCTTTGCTGGAGGTATAATTTGGGTGTTGTGGTTCCGTATGATTTTTTGTTTTGTTGTTATCTCTGCAATATATATGTATTATGTTGCTATCTTGGTGTTATTTGCTGCATTATTTCTCTTTTTTTGCTAATATAATAGATCTGGTACCTTACAAGTGGTATCAGAGCACTTTCCTCGGCAGAAGATTGTGGGTTAATTTTTTTTAGGGTAGATACATATTTCGACGTCTTAAAGCTACAGAGATCTTTCGTTACGCACATAAACCCACGGTCAAGGAGTAATACATGCAGGAAATACAAGTGGTACTCAAGAACACATTTGTTGGACACCCTTGTAACCCATGTTGGTACCCCTTCGAGTGGTAGCGCATCAGACAACACCTGTATATAGATCGACCTAGATACCCTAAAGCCCTCTATAAATAAACTGATTTGTCGCTTGACTTCTATAGTGCCACCAAGAACAACAGTCAGGAAGATACTCTCTAGTACCTGGGTAGTCGGGTAGTACGACTAAGGGAACGGTCTAGCCTCCTTAGTTTTTTCCCTGAGATATTGGGCCGAGTACTATTGTTGGACCCCGCACATATATCAGAGAGCTATAGCACAGAGAAAACCCTTGTATGTAGAAACCTTGAATACCCTACCCCTTGGGATGGAAACAAAAAAACAGAAAAGACAAGATCTATTGCCGCAAAATTGTACCTTCTGCATTCTGGTTGCGAAATTACTACACATTTCTTCCTATTAAGAATTTGGGCATTTCGTCACTGCAATATTATTTAGGTTGGAGTATAAATATGCAGGAGTTTAAAAAAAAATAGTATAGTGGTCCCGCCAACACACTTATTTGGGACCTATCCAATTGGATTCCCCTTTTCTCCCTAATCGTAGTCGTACCTTTCATTTTTAATCCTTTTTTTTCAGTGGACCCGACCCCTTCCCAGTTTCCCTATTTTTCCACCTATTCCATTGTATTTCCCTTCTCACCCTGATAATCGTTGTACCTATCACTTATAATTCCTTTTATGTGGTCCCACCCACCCCTTTTCCCTTACCTGCACTACCCCTCTCCAAATGGCCACCACTCGCAACCAAGACCTGCAAGCTTCCATCAATCAAGCCTAGGAATCCATCCACCATGTGACATAAGAGATTGGATCTACCAATTATTGCCTTGCACAATTCGAGACCCAATTCTAACACATATTTGACACCATGGAGGCCAAATTCAAGAACCAATTTAATAGCCTCCATTCTGTTGTCGATCAATTGTTGAACCACACTATGGTTCGTTCCTCCTCGGCCCAACTAGATGTTGTCGATTCCTCTCATTCTCTACCTTTTCAATCCAACTCCTTTCATCGTGACCCTTGTCTTCCCTACGTTGAGGTCAATAAATTTGTTGGTTCTGATCCCACAGGCTGGGTCACTCAAATGGAGCATTATTTTTCTATGCATGGTATTATTGATGAGTTTGCCAAACTTCACTATGTTTTCCTCTATCTAGATCCTGAACGATGGCAATGGTGGCAATGGGGTAAAAATTCACATCAAGTGTATATTGCATGGACCCAGTTTATTGCAGAGCTCTATGACCACTTTGAAATTGATACCCACTATCTCGGTCATTTGACCAAGTTGAAACAGTCAGGCACAGTGGAAGACTTTGTAAATTGTTTTGATCAATTGGCCTTTTGAACCGAGGGCATGTCAGATGCGTTCTTTCATGAATTCTTTATTAGTGGCCTAAAGGATGAAATTCGATCCTAGGTTCTCATGGCCTACCCTCAAACTTGGTTGGAAGCTACTAAACATGCTAAAGAGGCCCAACAAGTTGTTTTTTCCCAAAACAAAAAACCCTCTTTTGTTCCTCGCCCTCGAACCACTAATCATAACCCCCATGCCACTCCCCTCAAGGTCCAGAAATTAACTAGGGATGAAATGGTTGAACGCCAATTGAAGGGTCTTTTCTATAATCGTGATGAAAAATATTTTCCCGGGCACAAGTGTAAGGAACAAAAACTTTTTATGACCATTTCTGAAGATGTTCCGGAAGAATATGTGACAGTTCCCCTTGTTGAAGAGACCTCCTTTCCCTATGATACCCAGGAGCCCGTTAACCCACTCATTTCCTTACATGCCCTCACTGAATTCTCTGCTCCACAAACCCTCAATCTCATTGGCTATATTAAGCATAAAAGGTCATCATCCTTGTTGACAGTGGTAGCACCCACAATTTAATTCATCGTCGCATTTCCCAGGAAACAAATTGCTATATTTGTGTTGTCAATAATTTTCAAATCATGATAGCCAATGGTGGATCCATGAAATGTGGTGGGCGTTGTGAAAATGAACGTCTTCAAATTGGACATTACCACCTGAAATCTCATATGTTTTCCATTGAAATGGGTGGTTGTGACATTGTGCTAGGTGTTGAATGGTTACACACTTTGGGTCCCATTCTTATGGATTTTAAGGAATTAACCATGAAATTCCAACAAGAGGGACAAAGATATCAATTCCAAGGTCTCACAGTTGGTTCTCCTGAGATCATCAGTTCCCATCGCATGGAAAATATCCTCAAGAAAGGCCACTCTTGTATTATTTCTCAACTCCATTCTATTCACACAGTTGAGACACCCTATGTGCATCATGACCTCCAAGTTATTCTCTCCAAACATCAAGCTATTTTGTCCACTCCTCGAGGACTTATGCCTTCTCGTGGTGTTCATGATCATTCCATCCCCTTTGTTCTTGGAAGTATTCTTCCCAATGTTCATCCTTATCGTCATCCCTTTGCCCAAAAGAATGAAATTGAGAAAATAGTGCAGGAATTGCTCCAAGTGAGTGTTATCTGCCCCAGTACCATCCCTTATTCTTGTCTTGTGGTCATGGTACTTAAGAAAGAAGGTACTTGGTGCATGTTTCCTGACTTTCATGCCCTTAATAAACTCACCATCAAGGACAAGTTTCACATTCCTGTCATTGATGATCTCTTGGATGAGCTGAGTGGTGCTCAATACTTCACTAAAATTTATCTGCATTCTGGCTACTACCATATATGTATGCAAGAAGTTGACATCACCAAGACTTCCTTTCGAACTCATGAGAGTCACTATGAGTTCTTGGTCATGTCCTTTGGCCTTTGTAATGCCCCCTCCACCTTCCAAATCCTCATGAATCATGTCTTTCGTCCTTTTCTCCATCATGTTGTCTTAGTTTTATTTGATGATATTCTCATCTATAGTAAAACTTGGCAATCCCATCTTTCCCATGTGGATCAAGTTCTCCATCTACTATCTCAACACCAATTTTTCCTCAAACATTCTAAATGTGCCTTTGGAGCCTCGGAAGTCGAGTACTTGGGTCATATTGTTGGAAAGGCTGGTGTCTAGGTGGATCCTAAGAAGATTTAAGCAATGCAGGATTGGCCTCGTCCCAAGACTATCAAAAGAATGTGTGGTTTTCTAGTTTTAACTGGCTATTATCGCAAGTTTGTTCAAAACTATGGAAATATCGTGGTGCCTCTCACTGCTCTCCTTAAAAAGAATTATTTCACTTGGACTCTCACAACTGATCAGGAATTTCAAGCCTTGAAGGCAACTATGTGTACTACTCTAGTCTTGGCCCTTCCTGATTTTACAAATACCTTTGTCATGGAATGTGATGCCTCTGAAAGAGGAATTGGAGTAGTCCTTATGCAATATGTAAAACCTTTGGCCTTTACCAACAAACAATTTTCAAAGCTCCATTTGGGTCAATCAATCTATGAAAAGGAAATGTTGGCTATTATGCATGTGATATATCTATGGCACCCTTATCTCTTGGGGCAACGCTTCCAAATTAAGACAGGTCATCCAAGCCTCAAGTATTTTCTGGAGCAATGACATTCCTCCCCAAAGAAACAAAAATGGGTATGTAAGCTCATTGGATATGATTATGAGATCATTTACAAGAAAATCGAAGAAAATTTGGTTGTTGATTCTCTTTCTCAAAAATATGAAGATGAAGGGTCCCTTTTCTCCCTCTCCTTCATTGTACTATATTGGCTCCAAGTTGTTCACCAGGAATGGCTACAAGATCCTAAAATTTCTCATTTGATCCAACAATTGCAAGCCAATTCTCCAGTTTCTACAGGGTACTCTTGGCAGAATGATGAGATTCGCTACAAAGGTTGTTTGTATTTAAGTAAACAGTCACAACTTAAATACAAGGTGCTTTCTGAGCTTCATTCTACACCCACAGGTGGGCACTCAGAGTTTACCAAAACCTATGACCGAGTCAAACGTTCTTTTTTTGGGGATGGTATGAAAAAGCACGTTCGTACTTTTGTGGAAGAATGTGATGTTTTTCAATGCAACAAGGGAGAAACAATCAAAGCTCCTATCACACTCCAATCGCTTCCGATTCCACCCGCTATTTGGAGGGACATATATATGGATCTTATTGTGGGATTACCTAAATCATGCAATAATTCATTCATCATGGTGATTGTTGATCGTCTTTCCAAGTATGCTCATTTATATTTTCTTCAAAACCCATTTATCACATCCATTGTGGCTCAACGTTTCATGGATCATGTCTTCAAGCTTCATGGAATGCCTCATTCTATTGTTTCTAATCGAGATCCCACTTTCAACATCAATTTTTGGCAAGAATTGTTCAAGCTACATGGCACCCAATTGCATCTTAGCACTGCCTATCAGCCCGAGACTGATGGTCAAACTGAAGTTGGCAACAAGTGTTTGGAGACTTATTTGAGGTTTTTTTCCTCTGAAAGGAAAAATTAGTGAGATCAATGGTTACCATTAGCTGAATGGTGGTACAACACTTCTTACCATACATCTACTCTCATGACTCCTTTTGAAGCAGTATATGGGCAACAACGACCTTGTGTTCTCTCCTACATGTCAGGTGTCTAGAAGGTCCAGGCGGTTAACCAAACGCTTACAGTTTGAGAGAATATTCTCCATAACCTCAAAGAGAATTTGGTCATGGCTCAGAATCTCTTGAAGCAAAAAGTTGATCAAGGTCACTCCGAATGTTAATTTGATGAAGGAGACCAGGTATTTCTTTGACTGCAACCTTATAAGCAAACTTCACTCAAGGTCGAACATTATCAGAAATTGGCGCCCAAATTTTATGGTCCTTATACATTTCTCAAGCATGTGGGACGGGTGGCCTATCAGTTAGCTTTGCCCAGTTCTTCTAAGCTTCGTCCTGATTTTCATGTCTCTTGCTTAAAGAAGGTGATTGGAACTAAGTGCCAAACTCAAACTAGCCTTCCCAAGTTGGATGAAGAAGGATCTATCTGGTTGCAACAACAAGTTGTTTTGGACCAGTGTGAGCGTCATCTTCATCAGCGCACCATCAAGGAAGTTTTAGTCCAGTGGAAAGATATAACTCCAGTCGATTCCACCTGGGAGCTAGCTACCATTCTGCAACAATTTCCTCATCTCAAGTCTTGAGGACAAGGTTGATTTCAAGAGGGAGGGCATGTTAGGGACCTAACCTACCTAACCCCTCAAGTGGGTAGAATAATGTATTTCCATGTAATAAAGGTCAATATTAATAAGGTCTAGCAATAAGGAGGAATAAGGCAAATGTAAGAAGACCTAACAGAAGCTTACGCTTCTAGAAGGATCTTCCTCTAGATTGTTCTTTTGGATATATAGATTTAGTATAAATAGGAGTAGAGGGTATGAGAAGTTTTGTCTTGAAGAATTATTGTAATAGAGCTAAAGAGCTCTTCTATGTTGGAGGTTGCCCCCTCGAAGAGGCAATTGAACCTTGTTTCCTATCAATAAAGGTATAATTTTGGTGTTGTGGTTCCATATAATTTGTTGTTCCATTGTTATCTCTGCAATATTTTTGTATTATGTTGCTATCTTGGTGTTATTTGTTGCATTATTTCTCTTTTATGCTAATATAATAGATCTGGTACCTTACAAATTGAAACATACATCTCTACAATTATTTTGAATTAAGGATCATATATTTTTGTAGGAAACAACACATTTTTTAAGCATGTGAATAAAAAGTCCTTAGATATTTTTGGGCCCACCATATGGACACGATGGAATGCTCAGAATCCCAGTTTGAAGAAGGAACTTATTGACCACTTGGTCGGCTTTTTCGGTGATTCCTTCAAAACAATTGGAGTCACCTCATTGGATGGAACACATTTGAAATATGTGAGGGACCAATATAGGGTTCATTTGCAAACAAACCCTAGGTATGAGTTTCCTCTAATGCTTCCCTGGGTTGAGTGGAAGAATCTATTGGAGGATGCAAAGGAGAAGACAATGAGAAAAGAAGGAAAGAAGCCACCTGGACCATGAAGGTATATCATATTTTCAATTTAATATGTTGATTTTTTGTTAGTTCTATATAAAATTTGTGATATAAAACATATTGAAAACTTTTTCTAGGCTCCCAGACACATCAAAAGTAACCAAGGCAAGACTAGAAAAATACGGGCAGCAAAAACTCGGCCAGGGTGGTTATGTGAAACTAAAAGCACAAATTGTAAGTACCAAATAATTAAACCACATCATTTCTATCATCATCCAACTTTTATTTAATTGGATCCAATAAGCCAAATTTTAGATCTTGCGCAATACAGGGGGCTCAATTCAAAACTGCGACCACAAAAGAAGACCTCCAGCTTAGTTTCAAGTGTGGCTTTCAAGTCGTAGTTGAACGGCGACAAAGCAAGGGGCAAACACAATCTACCCCTTTGAATGACATCATAAGTAAAATCAATGGACTTTAACTGTTGATTACTTGTAAAATCTATTCACGATTGATTTCACCCATAAATGAATGTGCCTTTCTATTTTAAGCAAGAGAGCAACAACAATGATGAAGCCAACAGTGGACAACAACCCAATGTTGGTGTGCATCCCATCCATGATGGTGGAATGCATCCCAATGGTGATGTGTAGCCTGGTCTTGATGGTGGAGTGCAACCCAATGATGGTGGTGTGAAACTCGGCCATGATGATGAAGTGCAGCCCGATGATGGTGGTGTGCAGCCAGGCCATGATGGTATTATGGATATAAAATGAGAAGTATGGATTAATAAAAATATTAATATTTACTTGCAGATGGTGTACTTATAATTTTTCTTGTTTTGATGGCAGAGCATGTAGATGAGAATGCTTAGCGAGAGAACGAACACATGGCATTTGAACCAATGGTCTTGATTAGTCAACCCGATAAACAACATTGTAATGATATTTGCATTAATGAACTACTTCTATGAATAATAAATAACCATGTCAATTTAACCTTTTTTGTTATTGTAGTTGAGGTCCCTCAATAGCAGCTAGTGGAGAGTACTCGACTAGACATATAAAACGCCAGAACATGCATATTGAATCAACACCAATAGAGGTCCCAACAACTGAAGCAAATCAAGACATGGATGAGCCAATCAACAGATTTCTAAAAACAAAAAAATAGAAAAAGAAGTGATTGTATATATTATGAGAAATGTGTATAATGGAAACATATTTTGACGATAAAATATATTAATATATACTATTTTTTGTTACCTTATTATGGATGTATGTTATGAGAAACATGCATAATGGAAACAGATGATAAAATATATTAATATATATTATTTCTTGCTACCTTCTTATGGATGTATGTTTTGTATGTACAAAACCACATAGTTGCATACATATTTTTTCTTTCATTTACCTTTAAAATGTGTTTTGCTACTTTCTATGCATGAATCGTACTATGATACTTTCAAAAAAAAATCAGTAGATAGATTGGGTAAGGGGAATTGAGAGTGATGCAAGGAAGGGGGAGGGGATAAATGAGCTTCCACCTTCACGTGGTTGGCCTTGTTTAGTATGTTAGCACTCTGTAATTCCAAGAGTTTGTTAAGGGCAGAAGAAATTAACAGAGGTAACTTACGAAAACCACTTTTGAAACTGGGATCTAGCCCTGCTAGTTTTAGAGAGGGATCTCTCTGTAGGATTTAGATATGTTTGAGTTTTAGATATTAGACTAGTTAAAATAATTCGAGCTGGTTGTTTTCTTTATAAGGATTGGTTGAAGTATTGCTTTAAACATCCATTGGGATATAGGGTCTGTGTTAAAGATTAATATTAGATACATATTTTATAAAGTTTCTTCACATGGAGAGATAGTGAGAATGTCGGATCTATTAAATTTTAAATGTGGTGTAAAGATAGAACAGGTGAGATAGTCAATCAAGCAAATAAGCAGTTAAGAATTTATTTGATTAATATCAGATGAATAACATGCAGATCGCTAAAGACCAGAAACAAAGTGCATGAGACAAATTATGTTCATTAACTTCCTTTAAATGATTAGAAACAGAAAACAAAAATGATTACAGAGTAAGATAAACATTAATAGATAAATATGAACATCACCAACATCCAAACGCAAGAATCATGTGAATCAATCTTTTTATTATTGGTCAATCTTCTCAAAAAGATTACAAAGATAACTTCCTAGGCGCCAAAATCAACCCTCAATACTTCAAAGTGAGAAGTATTTATACAACAATTACATCTGATCCTGTCATTAATGACTAGGATATGGTGGAGTAAAAATCTAACTAACTATATTACAAATTACAAAATAATAGGATTGTTGATGATGTATTTGAATCGTAAGTGTTGATTCTAGGGAAGTAGTTGGTGATTCATCAACTTGACTTTGACTGTCTTCATGCTGACTCAGATGTCCACATCACCTCTACTCGAGTAAGGCACATAGGTCTTCCCATCTCTTTTAACTAGGGATGGAAACCTTGAGTAACCTTCTGCAAGTTTAATCCATCTCCGTGTACTTGGAAAAGGTAGGATTTGTGATGAAGATGTATTTTATCTCATGTTGGATGCTCAGGTCCAACTGTAAGGTTTCTAAGAATGCCTTTCTGGTAATTCTCCCTTGTATCCATGAAAATTTAAAACCATCTTTTGTTACTGCAAGGATCTTCTACTTGTAGCCAAACAAAGTAATCAACTTGTCATTGATTACTAGTAAACCTGTAAGTCCCTTCTTATGCAGTGAGTCGACCTTGCTGAAAAACCTTTGCGCTCCAATATCCATTGTTTGGGCTTTCTCCTCAAGTTGCGGCATCAATCCCTTCTTAGTCAAAACCTTCTTGGCCTCTAGGATTGTTTATGTCTTATCCTCAATTTCCAAAGCCTCCAACTCTTCTTTGGTCTTAAAATTTAAGAACCTGATCATTTCAGTCGCCTCTATGGGCCTCTCTCCCAACTCTTCTTTTATCTTGTCAATGGATTTTTTGGCTCTCTGCACCAGTTCATGTTGTTCAAACACAATTTGTATGAGTGGCCAAATATTTTTCATTGACTTCTTGATGTCCATCCATGTGTTTTCCTTAGCTTCTGACAGTGTTTTGGCCATGACTGTCTCCTTCTGCAACTTTTGTATTTCCTGAGTGAGTCTCTATGACTTGTGCATATCTGTGTTGTAACTTGAATGAAACATGGATTTCAGTTTCTGGAGGTTATTTATCTCTTCTTGCAATCTTTTAATCTCTTATCCTTGTAGGGTCATGTCCTCCATTGACTTCACCAATTTCTCATAAGCATCTGAAGTTGTCACTGGAACGGCTGAAGGGATCTTTGTTATAGTTTTTTTTGTACTGACTCCTGTGATGGGAACTTCTTGTAGTGGGATGACAGTCATTGGTACACTCTGTTTCTTTTCTTTGACCAACTTCTCTAGTTCGGCCTCCATCTCCTTAATCCGTGCATTCTGCTCCATGATTAATTTCAGCATTTCCTCCTTGTGGACAGTCTCAACCATTTCCTTTGCCTGTGAGTCTTCAGTGGTTGGGATTTTTCAGTTGTTTTGTCAAAGATGTCATGTCAGAATTTTTATTTTTAAGTAACTCTTCGGTTGTTTTAACATTTGATGAATCATATCCAATTTTCAATACCATCTCCTCCAGACATTTTATCTTATTGTCCTTGGCTAGAGAAGATACTTTTTCCAGCTTCAACTGAGACTGGACATTGTTTAAAGAGACTTGCAATTTTGCAGCAGTCATGGAGGTGTTTGCCAAGGTGGAGAAAATCATCTCCCCAGTTTTTCTATGCATATCCATTTGATCAGTTGGATGCACCTCTTCGACATTTCAAATGTTTCCCTCTTGTAATCAGAAATTGCCTTAGGATGGGGAACATGTGCTAGCAAGAACTCCATGTGCATCCTTCCTTTCTCTGTGTCGAAGGAAGATAATAACATGTGATGTGTTGTTGATTTTTTCTTCCAAAATTGTTCATAGGTGTTATTAGTGAGAAACTCGTTCTTATTTTTTATCAAGTTATACTTCTCAAAGATATTAAGTCCTGTAAGCTCCTGTGAGGACTTAGTTGACAATATGGTATACGTTTGTTTCTTGGATGAGGAAGTGGACATTATATGTTGGTTGCCTTAGAAGGGTGATGAATGTGGTCCCTCCATAACTATGGTGGACTGAGTTTCTTCTTCTCTGGACCTGTCAGGCGTATGGCCAGTTTTGGTCCTCTTCCTATAAACCTGGAAATCTTATGTTGATACTTCTATGACTGAAGGAGAGATTTATTTCCTACATCTCTTATTTGGTTGTACTTGTGGAGTGACGGTATGTGAAATGTTGGCAGGTGAAGGCTGTTGTTCTATATCTAGAAGAGTGTTTTCCCGCCACTCTGTCTGGTTCATGAATTTTTCAATTTCAGGTTTGGGCACATGAGCATAGGGAGAAATCTTGTTTTTAAGCCTCGTTTTTGCAATAATGCCACAGGGGTCATAGTGCCATGGGAAACTTAGGCTGAACTTCATTTCCTTTAACAGCTTATTGGCTTCTTCCCTTGCAGCTCTGTTGTTGCAAATGAAAGAACCTATCTGACCTTTGATCCTGAGTTGTTGTTTCTTCTTGAATGCCACAAAGTGAATATCGTCTGAGTTGATCATCTGCCTGATGTATTCCAAGGAGAATATTCTGACATGCAGGTATTTAGGTAGCTTGTAAGGAGGTGATTCACACCCGTAGACCCTGATTTATGTATGACCCTAGTAAAGGTACCAGTCTCATGTTTTGGATAGGTCTGATAGATGCAGAACTCTCTGAACTTCCTCATTTATCCTTGGCTTTGTTCTTCCACTGAGCATGCATACCACTGGATGGTAGAATTGGTCAGTGAACTGTTTGAAGTTAAACTCAGATGAGTTCTTTCTCACTATTGATGTCCAGGAGATCACAGGTTGAGGACTACCATTTTGATCCAACTTCTGGAGGGAGAAGGAGAATTTATCTGCTTGGAAGAAGAGGAACAGGTACACCAATATTGAAGAATACCTTAACATACCCTCTGTGGAAAAATTGAAGAGTTGTGCATGGATGTTATCGGCTAGAAACTGGCTATAGTCAAATTGAATTGTTTCCTTTTCTTAAGTGGAGAAAATGGATAGGAAACCCAGAATGGGTTCGCCTACCCATTCATCGGAATAGTATCCTAGCAAGATACATAAGGAAGAAATGATTTGGTTGCCTTTGACTGAGAAAATGGAAGAATGGTATGGGGGGTTCTTTTTGGGAAACTGTGTGTTTTCAGGTAGGAAGAGTTCAAATATCTGAGCTCTCTGCAGGAAAGACGTTTTCTGGTAGAGCTCGGTCAAGATTTCAATGGAGAAGTGGGAGGCGGAATCATTTCTGGGTATCTGCAGTATTTGATTTATCATTTATGGGGTGATGGTGAAAAGAGTTTCTCCAAACGAAGAGACAATGATCATTTGGATGGGAAGGTAGTAAGCTTGGAATTTCATGGAAATGGTATGTCTGGGGAAAAAGGTACAGTGGGAGATTGGACTCCTAGAGTCCGATCTCGTCGCTCTGATCCAGAAAAACGTCTTTGAGCCAGAAGTGTAATTCGAAGAAGTCGAATTCACACTTCGGCTCTGAAATTAGATAATCTTTATCTGCCAATGGTATATGATCCAGGTCGATGGGAGGAGGGAGGAAAGGATTTTCTTCAATCTCAGAGGATTTTTATTTGGGCGCCATCATCAAATGGATATCTGCAACAGAAAATGATATTGACTGTGTTTACTAGGTTGTAATGGCGGTTGTTGATTGTGAGCTTGATGGCGGTTGTCTGGATAATGGGAAATGGTGTATTTGAATGCTTATGGATCAATGAACAATGCAGGAATGGCTAAAGAACAGAGTTTAATGGTGGAAGAATAGAGTTTAATGGTGGAATGAGGTGATTGTCATGGAGTGGATGATGAGTCAGATGGGTAACGGTCATGGCCGACGGCATTGATTGGCCAATGGGTGGATGGAGGTGATATGGAGGGTAATGAAGGCCAAAAGGTAGATAATATGTGATGTATGATAGGTGAGTGTAGGGTGATGTGTCGGTAGGGTAGTGGAGTGTGGCGGCAGAGTGTGAAGGTGGTATGGATGAGTGGTTTGGCAGTTTACTCGGAGGGGGGGGTAGGCGGTAAGCAATAAGGAGTGAGGGGGGTATGAGTTAACAGGAATTTGGCATGTTATGATGGGCCTACATTGGGAAAACCACCAACTTGAACCCCCCCCACACACCATTAAAGGCAGAAAGGTCAGGGGGGGTCCGATATTCATTGTTGACCGTAGATCTGAGCGTGCTTTGATCAGTCGTTGAGATTAGTGCACCTTTTAACACAAAGCGCCAAAGTTGTCATATCACTTCCGAACTTAGGATAAACGCATTTTAGGGTTTTTGTTGCTCCCCTTCCTTCATTTTGTCACCAAGGAGTCAAAAATACATCATTTTAACACAAATTAAAGGCACTTAATCAACCTTTCATCAATTTTATTGAAATAAAACATGCTAATCCTATATCCTAATCTAGTTGCCTATCAAATTGACTCAGTTTAAACTATTGGATCAATAATTACTCTACCCTAAGACATTTGACCAAGCTTAGACTATTTGATCAAACGTATTCACTAACCTATCTAATTTGGCTAAGATTAGATTGTTTAGCCAAATTTATTCACTATCCAATCTACATAAATTGAAAGAGCTTGATCATGGTTAGACAGTATGAATCAAGACAAATTTATTCCATGGGGTTTTATCATTTTTTCTTTACTATTTTTATACCCTCTTTTGATTTTTGTATTTTTTATTATTTTCTATTGTTTTTCTTTTTATTTTCTTTTATTTTCTTTTATTTTCTTTTTCTTTTATTTTCTTTTCTTTTGTAAATCATTTGCAGAATAAAATATTATTTACAAAAAAATATACAACTAGAGGAAGAGATTTTAATCACCAGGTGATTTCTATGAAACATAGGGTTATAACAGTGGCTCCACTTGGGGATGGTGCTCTCTTTGTGAGGTGCCAAGAACCAGCTACCTGATGCCTTTAAAATTCTTCTCCAGTGCTTCTTCTACAACCTGATTTGCTTTATTTTAATTGTAAATTTGGTGATCCAAATCAATGGCTTAGGGCCTTCACTTCAGGCTTCAACCATTTGATACAAATCACCTCACACATTACATAAAATTAAAAAGAGAAAGTGGTTTGTACAATGAAATGAGTGACTAAGATATTCATTTTGGTGGAACATAATGTTTGAGCATCCTGCCATTGATAGGTCCTCCTGGCAGATTTGCTCTCTATGTGTCCTTGAGTATGAATGCATTGTTTCCTCTGTAAGCCTGGATAATGAAAGGACCTTTCCACAAATTGTCGAAATTTTCATGTTTTCCCTTGTCCTCATTTATTGAATCCCATTTTAGTACCATATCACCCAATTTCAAATCATCCTCCTTGGTTCTTCTGTTATAAATTTTCTTAGTTCTCTCTTGAATTACCTAGGTCTGGTTATACACCTCCTCTCTGGACTGTTGGATTTGGATCATCTGATTGATCCTCCTTTGAATATCATTAGGCTCTACATGTACTTCTTGCAACAGCTTCATAACAGGAACACCCAAAGAGGTGGGGAAAACAACATCAGTTCCATATACCAACTAGTATGGGGACATACCAATTGATCTCTTTGTTGTCAATCTGTGAGCCCAAAGTGCATGAACCAACTTGTTGTGCCAATATTTCTTATTTTCCTGCAACATCTTCTTGATGATATTTACCCAAATTTTATTAGAGGACTCAACTAACCCATTTCCCTGAGGGTAATAGGTTGTGGAGTGTCCCAAAGTAATATGGTACTTGCTGCCAAATTCTATCATCTTTTTTTATCTGAAGGTTGCTGCATTATCAGTGATAATCTTTCTGGGGCATTTGAAACGTGAGAGAATGTTATTTTCCAAGAATTTTATAATCACAAAATTTGTGGCTTGCCTAGAGGGTACAGCTTCAATCCACTTTGTGAAGTAGTCTATAGTTGTGAGGATCCACTTATGTTGGCCTGATGAGGGTGGGTTAATCTCGCCAATAAAATCCAAACCCCGTTGCTAGAATGGAGCCTCAACCGAGATAAGTTTCAAGGGAAAAGGAGGTTACATTTTTATGAACATCTGCAAACAAGGTGGGCCAATAAAAACCAGCTCTAAGGATCTTGTTAGCAGTAGCCTTCCAACTTATATGCCTGCCACAATATCCAAGGAACTCCTGCAATGCCTTGTCAGCTTCATCTTTCAATAAACAATTAAGTAAAATGCCTCCAACATCTTTCCAGTAAATATTTTCATTCAGAATGCAATATTTCAATGCTTTAAGTTTTAAGAATCTAGCTTTAGTCTTCGTTAGACCAGAAGGATCTTGTAAATTATGCAAGACAAAGATAAGGTCTGCGTACTATGGAGAATTTGATAATAACTCTTTGACATGTGGAGTCTCCTGCTCTCCCTATTCATCAACTGTAGCTAAGAAGTTTATATCTAAAGCATGAAAATTTGATCCGGCCATCAGTTTGGCTAAACCTTGACCCTTGATCAGTTTGGTTGGCTTGATTTCTAAATCATATTCAAGGATCACATCAATCCATTTCCCTCTTCTACCATCTGGGTTATCCTGTGTCTGAATATATTTCACCACTGCATTAGGAATATAAGCAATGGTATGTGAATGGAGAATGTAAACTCTAAAATCTTTAATTTATTTTACCAAGGCAAAAGCATGTTTCTCCATTATGTTGTAGTTAAGTGCAGCATCTCTCAGTGACTTGCTAAAAAATGTTATAGTTTGTTCATGGCCTTCATTGTTTTTCTACAAAAGGACAGCTGCAATGGTGTGTTCAGAAGCAAAAGAGAACAAGTAGAAATCTTTAGTAAAATCAGGATTGATTAATACAAGGGCTTGTGTCAAGGCCAGTTTCACTTGGCCAAAGGACTGCTTAGATTTTGTGTTCCACTTTATTTTTGTATCTTTTTTAAGCATGTTTATTATGTTTCTGAGGAGCTCTGCCAAATTAGGTATGAATCTTCTTAGAAAAAATATTTTTCCAATGAAGGATTGTAATTCCTTAATGTTTCTAGGATGGTCTAACTTTTGGATGGCCTCGATTCTGTTGGGGTCTATCTTGATTCCATATTTAGAAATAATGTGCCCTAGAATTTTCCTTCTTCTAAACCAAAAAGAGTTTTCTTGGGATTTAATGAGATCCCAAACTTTCTGCACTTTTCAAAAACTCGCCTAAGGTGTTGTAAATGTTCCTCATTTGATTTTGAATAGACAATAACATCATCCAAGTATATGACTATAAATCTCCCAAGCTCATCCACAAAGGTAGTGTCCATTTCTCTCTAGAATGTGGCACTAGCACTCATTAAACCAAAGGGCATTTTGACATACATGAAAGTTCCCCAGGGTGTAGTGAAATTTGTTCTTTCCTGGTCATCAGGGTGGACAAGGACTTGGTTATAGCCAAAAAAACCATCTAGCAAAGAGATCCTACTGGCTCCAACTACCTTATGTAAGATGTGATCCATTTTAGGCAGAGGATAATTGTCTTTAAGGGAAACCTTGTTGAGGTTCCTAAAATCAATGCAGAGCCTGATTTCATCAGTCTTGTTTCTAGTAGGAACTAGATTGAAACCCATTTTGAAAACCTCAAGGGGACTATTATTTTGGTATCATACATTTTCTTTATCTCTTTTTCTATCAGGGGCATTAACTTTGGATTGATTCTCCTGAGTTTCTGCTTGAAAGGTTTATGTTGTTCTTTTATTGGGATTTTGTGTTGTATGATACTGGTGTCATAAGACTTTAAATCCTCATAACTCCAAGAAAAGACATCTACAAATTCCTTGAATAGTTCAATATATTTATGTTTTTTCTTAGGGGGTAAAGATTTAGATAGTTTAATCATTTTGGGTTTTTCCTTTGTTCCTATATTACATTCCTCAACCTCTTTCCCAGTAGGTTCAATTTTTGTCTTTTTTGCTACATCGTTAAAATCAAACAATTCTTCTAAAGGAACCAAACCTCTAGGAAAAACATTATTCTTCAATTGCAAAATATTTGAGTCTTCATCTTTTTCATTTATTTCATTTGAATCTAATTTGTTTACACTAGCATCTTCTAAATATAGTTTATTTACACTATCATAATCACTATATACATCAATATTTGGACACTCAAAATCATTTTTAGACTACAGGAAATCCTCAATTTGTTCATCATTTCCAAACACTTGCCAGTACCTGATATTGTATGGGACAGTCGATCTGCGTTTCACCTCTACTATGTATTGGCGATTTGGATGGAAAGGTATTTTACAAGTGGTTGTTGAAGTAGACATTCCATCTGCAAGTATGTTTTGTCCTCTGGGAATTACCTGCAAGTCAATTTCAGTGAAACATTGTAGAAAATCCAAAACAACATTTATGTAAGCTCTGAGTCTAGGATGTTTGTCAAAATACTCACCTTTGATTTGTTTGATGATAATTTTAGAGTCACCTCTTACCATAATATTTTTGGCACCAAGTTTCTTCAACAACTTCAGGCCGAGCATCAATGCTTCATACTTAGCTATGTTATTGGTGCACTGGAAATTTAATTTATAAGAGTGGGTTTTTGAATACCTTACTTTATGATTATTCACCCACACCCCAGCTCCAACTCCTTCTTTGCTAACATATCCATCAAAATCCATACTCCAGAAATTTTTTGTTGATTGATTAGTTTTTGTTGTCACCGTTTTACTTTCCTCATGGGTTGCTTTACTTTCCTCCAATCCAGATGCATCATCTTCCAATTGTGCAATTTGACTATCTAAGTCACCATCATTATATAAAATGGAGGATTCCAGGTCAGAATGAACAGAGTACCAAGGATAGTTATGTGGTTTTTATTGACTGTTGACCATGTATTTCATCAGAGTCTCTATGTACAATCTTCTATGTTGACCAAACACAGGAATGGTGGCATAAGTCATATCTAACTGTAAAGTTCCCTTTAACTTGGCACCCCATGATCAAGATAATAGCATACCATACTTCGGAGGAATGTCTGCAACTACAATATCCATCACCATGCTTTTAGCTGGGATTTGTGCCAGGGTAATACACAGATATTTAATCAGACCTATGAATTTAACCTTGCTAGAGTCAAATGAGTATAAATCCTTGTAAGGCCTGGTGATATCAAGCCCCAACTTCTCCATCACAGCCTTGTGCATAAGATTGTGAGAAGCACCAGAATCCATCATAGTGTTGTGTAATGTCTTGCCATGAATATTCAGACTGATGTAAAAAGGAGGAACATAACCATTGTCAGTTTGTCCCTCAACCTCAGGACCAAATAGCAGCTCAGGTTGGTCATCAGCAACATTAACAGTTTCTATGCCTACTCCTAGTTCTATGTTTAATTCTTTGATCACATGTGATCTGTAAGAATTTTTGTTCATTAGTTCTGTCAGAGGAATAGGAATTTTCAGTTTGGCCGGTTCACTTTCCAAGATGAAAGTGGTTGGAGTTTTGCTTTGAATCTGCAATTATGATTTGTCAGCCAAATTTTTTTGTGCAACAGTACTTGGCTGACTTGTGGATGCAACCTCGGCTTGATTTGTTCTCGATGAAGATTCAGGAGTTCTTTTTGCAAGAGTCTCAGAATTTTTCTTTTCTGGGACTTTCTTAGGAGTAGCATCTGATGTTTTCTTATCTTCAGTAGCTTTCTTAGCTTCAGTAACTTTCTTAGTTGGGTTGTCGTTAGAATTATTGATTCTCAAGTTGTATTGTCTGTGGAATTCCATTATTTTGTTCTCGAAGGCTTGTTGTTATGACTCTTCCTCCTCTACTTCGGTTTGTGACAGGAGAAAAAGTTCTTGTTATTCCTGAGTGAGAAAAATGGAATCGTTATCATTAACCCCCATAAGGTTTATGTGAATGTCATACAACTCCTCAATTACCTCTTCCCCTTCATCGGCATAGTTTTCTTGAAGAGGTGGCATAATCTGTTGATCATGACCTCTTTGTTCCCTTTGGTCTCTGGGCTCTCTCTGTCTGATTTGGGGAGGGTTCCTTCTGAAATTAGGATTTCGAATCTGAGGAGCAGGATGATTCTCTCTAGGCGGGTTTCTGTCATTGATTTGCAATCTTTCCATCATTCTCTCCATGGTCCTTACTAAAGAATCAATTTTGGTATTTGAAGTAGAAGTGGATGGTTCTTCTTTAATTGTAACTCTCCTTTCATTTATCTGCCTGGCTCTCCTAGCCAGCAGATTTGCTTCAACACTTACAGCACTCTTCTGCATATTTTCTAGAGTTGCAGAATTTATTTCTCTCAGTTGGTAGGACATATCAGGATCGAATCCATTAGTGAACTTGATTAAGGCCGGGCCTTGAGGAGGTTTGATATCAGCGGGAATTTCATTATATATATTATTAAAACGAAGGCAATAGTCTTGTACCGTTTCCCCTTGGTTTCTTTTGATATTTTAATATTCTGATAAAATTTGGAGAGGGTTTTTCTTTACCTCCCATATGTTGAGAAAACTTCGGTAAAAAGTAGCAATATCAGCAATTCTAGCAGCACATAATGCCTTAAACCATTTTTTGACCTCACTAGTTAAACTTTGTGCAAAAATTCTCATATGGACATCTGCCTCATCAACTTCGTACAAATCAAAGTAATCATTCATTTTATCCACATGTTGTTGTGCATTAAGGGCTCTGGTACCATCAAACTGAGAAAGCTTGGTTTGATAGTCCTAAGGCATGGCATGTAAAGGAGCAGCTAACACCAGGGGAGCATATCTTGCTGCCATTATTGGTGGAGGAGGTTGGATAACAACTTGTATGATTGGAGGAGAAGTGACAGAAGATGCAGAGGAAGCGGGGCTGGGAGGTATGGACTAAGTTACTTGAGGATTGACAAAAGCTATAGCAATAGAAATGGCAGAAATCTCAACGGACTGTTGAAAATGGGCTTGGGACAGAGCTTCGTCAAGATTTGATGCTAGATCTTGCATTTTTTCAAACTCTTGAAGGATTCGTTGATCAAAATATGTTCTAGAGGAGAGTCTTTCATGGGTTTTAGGTTGGAGGATGGTTTGATCTAGTACTATTTCGTCCACAAAGCTATCAGATTTGGTTTTGAAAAGGCTATGCTCAAAAGGTAGGTCAAACTCGATATCCTGGATTGTGATAAATTTCTCTGGAAGAGAATTATCCCTGAGAAGAGGACTGCTACTCCCTTGACCTTCCACTGTGTTTCTTTTTCTAATTAATTTTTCTAGATTATTTACTATTGTTACAAGTTCTAGATCAGGATGAGATCTAGTGTGAATTCTTTTTGGAGCTAGAACTTTAAACTTTTAAGAAATCTAAATTAATATATACAAAATTTCAACAACCTCTAAACATTTATCTCTTCGAAAGTTAGATCTATGATTTGTTCAAAAATAAAGTTTTTTTTATCTAGGGAAGAGAAATCGTAAAGATGAAAAATCAATTGTTCATTCCCCAGTATGGTCACCACTATGTTAGCGCTCTGTAATTCCCATAGGTTGTTAAGCGCAGAAGAAATAAACAGAGGTAACTTACCAAAACCACTTTCGAAACTGGGATCTGGCTCTGCCAGTTTCAAAGAGGGATCTCTCTGTAGGATTTAGATCTGTTTGAGTTTTAGATATTAGGCTAGTTGAAATAATTTGAATTGGTTGTTTTGTTTATAAGGATTGGTTGAAGTATTGATTTAAACATCCATTGGGCTATGGGGTCTGTGTTAAGTATTAAGATCAGATACATCTTTTATAAAGTTTCTTCACAGGGCGAGATAGTGAGAATGTCGGATCTATTAAATTTTAAATTTGGTGGAAAGATAGAACAGGTGAGATAGTCAATCAAGAAAAGAAGTAGTTAAGAATTTATTTGACTAATATGAGATGAATAACATGCAGATCGCTAAAGACCAGAAACAGAGTGCACGAGACAAATTATGTTCATTAACTTCCTTTAAACGATTAGAAACAGAAAACAAAAATGATTACAAAGTAAGATAAACATTAACAGAGCAAGATGAACATCACCAACATCCAAACGCAAGAATCATGTGAATCAGTCTTTTTATTACTGGTCAATCTTCTCAAAAAGATTACAAAGATAGCTTCCTGGGTGCAAAAATCAACCCTCAATAATTCAAAGTGAGAAGTATTTATACAACAATTACATCTGATCCTGTCATTAATGACTAGGATATGGTGGAGTAAAAATCTAACTAACTAGATTACAAATTACAAAATAATAGGATTGTTGATGATGTATTTGAATCCTAAATGTTGATTCTGGGGAAGTAGTTGGTGATTCATCAAATTGACTTTGATTGTCTTCATGCTGACTGAGATGTCCACATCACCTCTACTCGAGTAAGGCACATATGTCTTCCCATCTCTTTTGACTAGGGATGGAAACCTTGAGTAACCTTCTACAAGTTTCATCCATCTCTGTGTACTTGGAAAAGGTAGGCTTTGTGATGAAGATGTATTTTATCTCATGTTGGATGCTCAGGTCCAACTGTAAGGTTTCTAAGAATGCCTTGCCAGTAATGCTTCCTTGTATCCCTGCAAATTTAGAACCATCTTTCGCTACTGCAAGGATCTTCTACTTGTAGTCAAACAGAGTAATCAACTTGTCATTGATTACTATTAAACCTGGAAGTCCCTTCTTGTGCAGTGAGTCGACCATGCCGAAAAACCTCTGCACTCCAATATCCATTGTTTGGGATTTCTCTTCAAGTTGCAGCATCAATCCCTTCTTAGTCAAAACCTTCTTGACCTCTAGGATTGTTTCTGTCCTATCCTCAATTTACAAAGCCTCCAACTCTTCTTTGGTATTAGAATTTAAGAACCTAATGATTTCAGTGGCCTCTACGGGCCTCTCTCCCAGCTCTTCTCTTATCTTGTCAATGGCTTGTCTGGATCTCTGCACCAATTCATGTTGTTCAAACACAATTTGTATGAGTGGCCAAATCTTTGTCATTGACTTTCTTATGTCCATCCATATGTTTTCCTTGGCTTCTGATAGTGTTTTGGCCATGACTGTCTCCTTCTGCAACTTCTGTATTTCCTGAGTGAGTCTCTGTGACTTGTGCATCTCTGTGTTGTAACTTGAATGAAACATGGATTTCAGTTTCTGGAGGTTATTTATCTCTTCTTGCAATCTTTTAATCTCTTCTTGTTGCAGGTTCATGTCCTCCATTGACTTCACCAACTTCTCAGAAGAATCTGAAGTTGTCACTAGAACGGATAAAAGGATATCTGTTGTAATTGTTGTTGTACTGACTCTTTTGATGGGAATTGTTTGTAGTGGGATGACAGTCATTGGTACACTGTGTTCCTTTTCTTTGACCAACTTGTCTAGTTCGGCCTCCATCTCCTTAATCTGTGCATTCTGCTCCATGATTAATTTTAGCATTTCCTCCTTGTGGCCTTCAGTCTCAGCCAATTCCTTTACCTATGAGTCTTCAGTGGCTTGGAGTTTTAGTTGTTTCCTCAAAGATGCTATGTCAACATTTTTCTTTTTAAGTAATTCCTCGATTGCTTAACATTGATGGATCATATCCAATTTTCAATACCATCTCCTCCAGAGATTTTATCTTATTGTCCTTGGCTAGAGAAGATACCTTTTCCA